>SJYX01017929.1:0-81825 GCA_006410675.1 Oreotragus oreotragus
ACTCCAATACTTTGGCCACCTGATGCGAAGAGCTGACTCATTTGAAAAGACCCTGATGCTAGGAAAGATCGAGGGCAGGAGGAGAAAGGGACAACAGAGGATGAGATGTTTGGATGGCATCATCGACTCAGTGGACATGAATTTGGGTAAACTCCGGGAGTTAGCAATGGACAGGGAGGCCTGGCGTGCTGTGGTTGATGAGGTTGCAAAGAGTCGGACACGACTGAGCGACTGAACTGTACTGAAACCGACAGGACCACTCCTGGGAACAACAAGCTGCAGGCAATTATCTCCCAGAGTCCTGGGTCTGTCCTCCTACGAGGGATCAGTCTACCCTCTCGGGCCTAGCATAGTTTAAGGTTGATAGGAAATATTTAATAAACAAGTTACTTAATAAACATTTGAGTGAATAGATGCTTTAATGAAAGTCTGTAAGACACAGGCAGCAACACAGCTCCTTTTTAAATCTAATTAAGCATTAAACCTGTGATGGAATTACAGAAATAAGGCCAACGCAATCATTTTACAGGTGAAGGAACACAATTACAGAGCTTTGAGATGGCCGAAGTATCACAAAGTCAAGACAAGAAGAGCTGCTTCCTTGTTTAAAAAAACAGAACATGTTAAGGGAACTAGAGAAACTATGAGATCGAAGACTATAAACCACTTATCTTACTGTTTTATCTTTTGTACCAAATGGAGATGTGGATAACGTAACAACTTGCATTTGCTCAACATATGTTCTACGCCTGTGACACGGCAGCCCTAGTGGAGACTAAAACATTCCTAAAACATAGCAGCTTCCATCAGAATTTTACCTTCTAGTTAGGGAGACAAAATTCACATGTGAGTCCCACAGAAGACACTAGACAGCATGAACGGAACGGAACCTGGCACTTATTATACACACTGCCCTGACAGAGTCAAGGATTATTGGAGATGATCAGCCTCACATAAGAGGAGTTTGAACAGGACTAAAAAAATTGGACTAGCAAGGGTAGAGGGTGGCAGGGAATGAAGTGGCCTGATCTACGTGCACTGCATAGTATATAAAACAGATGTGCAAACTTAGGAATAGGGGTCAAAGACACATCTGAGAGTAAGTGAACTGATGGAGCTAAGTAGGATTCACACACTGACAGTCTTCTGGGAGCTCCGAGAAATCATTCAGTACTGTGAACAGGTCTTGGTCACTCGGGAAGGGCAGACACACAGTGGGAGGAGCTTTTTGCTCTCAACTCACGGTGCTCACTCATCACTTCAGTATGTACTACAGGCAAAAATATTTTTAAGAGAGTAGGGATTTCAGACCCTTCCTCAGTGTTTAACTTATCTATGGCATCGACACCATTACAAACAGGACCAGTTAGATGATCTTGCACCATCTAAGGCGTCTCAGTTTATTTGCCTGGATGTGAAGAACTAGGACAACTTAGTTGGCAGCCGCTTCATTGGTCCGTCCAGTTACAGAAGGCAGGCTCCTTGAATCCTCATCTGTCAGGAACCTTTGTGCATATCTGTCTTACCCTCCACCAACCACAACTGCTGTTTCATTGTTTAGTGGCTCAGTTATGTCTGATCCTGATGTGACCCCATGGACTGTAGTCTGCCGGGCTTATTTGTCCATGGGATTCTCTACCTGGAGAGGGTGGCCATTTCCTTCTCGATCTTCCCTACCAGGGATTAAACCCACATCTCCTGCACTGTCAGGCAACCTGAGTCACTTGGGAAGTCCATACATCCTTGGGCTATGACCCAAAATCTTTTAGTCTATTTATTCTTTAAGTCAAAACCGTCGTCCTCAGGGTTATCTTAATCTCAGTGCACAAGATTCCCTGAGACTATTCCCAGAGGGACTCCCTAGATTAACCTTTCCTCTGTTCTGCTTCCATCCACCACATTCACCCATCTGTGTCTGTGATTCAGCCAGTCCATCTGCTCCTGTTTTTAATCATTTTCCAGCATACCCATCAGTTCAGCAGGCCCTCCAGTCTCAGCAAGGCCATCCTGACTCCGTTGTTTATTCTTTGTCATCTCTTATAGAAGTCTCTATTTTACTTTGAAAGGTTGCCTTTCACCCAGCTTCCAATACAGACCTTCCCCATTCTAGGATTCTATTGCCTCCACTCGACAACTCATTGTATTCCTCAAATATTTTATTTCACAAGATAAAATGTAGGTATCACTCAGGAATAACCTCTCATATTAACCTTTTTCAAACTAAGGGTGTTCTTAAATATTTCTTAAAATCTATATAAAGTCTTAAGTACTTTTTAAAATTTGAGTTTACAAAGAGGACAAATCAAAATTGAGGGTGAGGCCCAAGAAGACACCTGCTGTCGTTTAGTCACTAGGTCATGTCCAACTTTTGGCAAACACACTGGGCTCCTCTGTCCATAGGATTTCCCAAGCAAGAATGTGGAGTAAGTTGCCATTTCCTTCTCCAAAATTTGATTTTTACAAAGAAGGCAAATCAATACTGAGGATGATGCTCAAGAAGACACCTGAAGGGACAGGTATTTGTGAATGAATCTGCTAATCTTTGCTATATTACTGAATGCTTCCTGCCAGATCTTGCTATTCCAATAACACAGCGTATGTTTTTACAGATTTTTAATAAATGTAAAAATATATTTTAGTTTCTCTGAACTATTATAGCATATGTATTTAGTTGCCGACCTTCTTGAATATATATGTTAAAAAAATCTAAGCAGTTGAAAAATCAAGTATTTAGCTTGGAAATTAAATGAAAGTTTAACACAGGAAAAAAAAAAATGGACAAAGAACAAAGAACCACCTCCCAATCTCTATGTTATGTAAGTCACCAAAGGAAATAAACTCATAGCATTTATTATCCTATTTAAAAAATTTTTTTTAATCAATTTAAAAATTAAGTGAACTCAAATTGTAACAAAACTGCATATGAAAACTGACTGAGCTTTAAGTGAGGTTTTCAAAGTATTATCTATATTGACCAAATCTTTGCATTTCTGGAGTTTATTCATTATTACTATTATTTTCTGAGTATGGGCTTTTAAAATAAGTAATTTATTACTGTATTAAATGTTTGATGTCGCTAACCAATAATTATTCCCAACCAATAATTAAACGTGGCAAACACACTGGGCTCCTCTGTCCATAGGATTTCCCAAGCAAGAATGTGGAGTAAGTTGCCATTTCCTTCTCCAAAATTTGATTTTTACAAAGAAGGCAAATCAATACTGAGGATGATGCTCAAGAAGACACCTGAAGGGACAGGTATTTGTGAATGAATCTGCTAATCTTTGCTATATTACTGAATGCTTCCTGCCAGATCTTGCTATTCCAATAACACAGCGTATGTTTTTACAGATTTTTAATAAATGTAAAAATATATTTTAGTTTCTCTGAACTATTATAGCATATGTATTTAGTTGCCGACCTTCTTGAATATATATGTTAAAAAAATCTAAGCAGTTGAAAAATCAAGTATTTAGCTTGGAAATTAAATGAAAGTTTAACACAGGAAAAAAAAAAANGGTATTTGTGAATGAATCTGCTAATCTTTGCTATATTACTGAATGCTTCCTGCCAGATCTTGCTATTCCAATAATTTTTGAGTAAAAAAAATTAATTAGTTTTAATTAATTAGTTGTTTTATAAATCAAAAGGAAAATTAAGTATTACTTGAGAAAAAGAACACTTTTTGTTATAAAGGCTCCTTTTTGAAAGAAGTTCAGTGATTAAAAAACTCATAATTAACTTATATTTTAAAATAGTGGCTCATAAGTTTGAAAATACAAAGTGTTTTTATTATTTCTGAAAATATTTTCAACTCTGTATAGTGTACACTCACTTCTAAATTTCTGAATATATACTAGAATGAGGGTTTTTTTTTTAATCTTGAAAATCCATTGAATAATTATTCTCCATATGGGATAGCAATATATTTCCTACAGTTTCACTCTGGTATAACTGTGTATACATCTACTCAGTATCCATAACTTTAGCGACATTTATTTCAGATAATAAATGCTGAAAATACTTGGTATCTTATCGAATTATCTAGCCATGGATAATTATACAGGAAAATGTTTTAACTGGTTAAAAGAAAAACTATTACATATAGTATACCGCTACACTTATTCTGTGACAAACATGAAAAAAGTTATTCAAAGTTATGCTCAAGGGATGAACTGCAAGTCTCTTTCCCTAGCCGGGCTCTCCTCTTCCAGTGTGCACGAGTGTTTGTGTGTGTACCCATGTGTGCATGTATGCCTCTGCATGCATGTGATATATACAGGCCATAAGAATAAGAAAAAACGGGTAGAAGCCTCTAAAATCATTTGTAATATCGATTCACCCACACGCGGTTTAAAGTTTATGTCTTCCCCAAGGCAATGAGCCTGTGCAGATGTTATGGGAATCAACTTCCTACAGTGTTTGAAACACAAATCATTAACTTGTTACCGGTCTACATTGGAAGCCAGAATACAAAACAGTTTCAATATGTTAACTTAGATGCAGTCAAGCTTTCTCCACATTCATTTGAATTGTTGAGAAGTCAGTATAAAACCCACAAACTTCCTATGCCTTGGAGGGTTTCTTTGTTCTCCCAAGAACACAACACTAAGTCTGAACATGCTCTCCACAAATTTATGCAATTCAACAATTTGATAGACACATTCGCACTGTGGAAAAATATATATAATTCAATATTGAAAACTACAAGGGATATGGAATCTTATTGGGTATACGATGCATATAATGTATGTTCAACTAATTACTCAAATGATGTACTCTGAACAATATTCACACTTCATTCTAAAAGTGACTCAGCCCATTTAGGATAAATTCATTTCATTATTATTTCTTAAGTGCCTGAGTGAGTGATTGACAGTAGCTCAGTTGTGTCTGACTTATTGCGACCCCCATGGACTATATAGCCTGCTAGGCTCCTCTGTCCATGAATTCTCCAGGCAAGAATCCTGGAGTGGCTTGCCATTTCCTTCTCCACGTTAAAGGCCTACTAGTCCCTAAAAAGTGTTCAAGGAATGCAAATTTTCCTTTATGGAAAAATAATTTCCTATTATGGGCTTCCCAGGTGGCATTAGTGATAAAGAACCCGCCTGTCAAATAGGAGATGCCATTTTGATCCCTGGGTTGGGAAGACTTCCTGGAGTAGGAAGGAACGGCAACCCACTCCAGGATTCTTGGCTGGGAAATCCCCCGGACAGAGGCGCCTGGTGGGCTAAAGTCCATGGGATTGCAAAGAGTCAGACACGTCTGAGTGAATGAGCACAGTACACAAGATTCTAGTATATCCAAACTGGGGGAGGGAAAAAATAATTTAAATGTAAGAATATTAAATGGTATTAAACACAATTAAGACTAGGGAAAGTTACAGTTTTAAGTAGGAAAGGGAAGCAGTTCTCATGGAAAACAGAGAAAAGATATTAATGAGAAGTAAGCCAAAGGGCTCTCTAGAGAAGAATATTCCGTATAGAGGGAAAAAAAAATGTTGGGGAAAAAGTCTTAAGATTTATAATGCCATGTCATTTTTTCTCCATGTAGCTTGTTCAATGACTGAATATCAGAACTTTCATGCCCAGCATATCATAGTTATATTGGTTAAATGATAAGTACTGGTAAAGAACTTTGCCCAGAACCTGGAAAACAGGAACAATTGTAGATTTTACTCATTGTGCTAATAAGCTGATACATATAGTAGCTTGGCTTTCAATTTTCCTCCAAGATACCATCACTATAAAGAGCCACTTATCAAGGAACTGAGGCATATGTTCAGGAAATGGAAGCATGGGACATGTACTGAATTGCAGGATTTCCATTCTATAAAGACAATAAATGCACACAGTCATGCATGTACTATCATAATGCAGAGTCTATATGCTAAGAAGTTTGTTGAAGTAGTACTATCAATATTTGCAGTTAGCTGGCCAACCATGCCTGAAGACAATTTCAAATTTTAATAGTTTTATAAGGTAGGGTTAGGATCGTAACAAGATGACACAATTCACCAACATGTCTTTACTTGACCTTCATATCATAGCACATCTATAGATTTTGCCTAACCTACTACAGCTTTGAAATGCTGATGGAGAATTTCTTTAACACAAATCTGCTTTCTATGTATGATAAAAAAAAAAAAAATCACTGAAGACATTGATTCCTTATTCCTGGAGTAATAAGGAGGGCTCACAAAATCAATATCCATATTATCAATTGGAGCTAGGCAGTGAGATCGACCCATTGTCTTTGCAGACATTGCTTCATTTATGAAGAAATAAATAAAAGCATTCATGTTAGTAGTACAAATACCAACCCGCCTTTCAAGGTCATTGACTTGCTATTGATTTGGAAGAGACAATTACTACTGAAAGAACTACATCGGCCCATCTCTTGTTTACTTAAAACCTAGCACCTTAAACCTCATGTTTGCATTATAGCTTCATTTCAGGTGGCTCGTGGCCAATACACACTTACTTCATATTGAAGATGCAACAGTATTTCACCTTCAAAGAGAGAAAAGACACTGGAGTTGTTCAGAACAATTAAAGCGAGGGGACAGAACACGAACATCCTGAAGAGGCTGAACGATAGCAGGATAACAAGGCAGTACAGACACCTGTTTTCACATAATGAATTAATATGAGTACAGTTAAGAGTGTTTCAAAATCACAGAGGACAAAGACATGCCCTAAGAATCATTCATTATGAACAGCCCTCACAAGAGGCACATTTCTGTGTCAATTTTTGTGGGAACTATGGTTTGGTTATGCTTACAACTTTATAGAGAAAATGCAGATAATGCCTTCGTCAGCATCCATCCAATTGAAACTATGCCTCTGGGAATCCTGTAGGTGGGCTAGATATTTTATGACTGCAGATGAGGTACCTTCCTACCTTTGCAAACATCATGGTCGAGGTGGAGAACTTTCTCCCCCATCCTGACTGAGGTGACAGAATGATTAACAGAACAACTCTGACTTTCCTCTGCCCCACCACTCCACTGCATCAGAGGTAGACAAAAGAGGAGGTTAGTAAATCTGAGATAAATAAACTCTACGACTTCCTCTGAGCTCTACTTTTCTCCTTGCTCACAACCTTTCTGCAAGAGAAAGGAAGCAGTATGTCTGTTGTAGCAGGCAATTCCTTACCTGGAACAGGCTATTATTTTCCTGTTAACAGTTATGATTTAGCCTCAATCTGCCACACAATAAGTTGTTTGGAACTGGTGTGGGAAAGATGGTTGCTTTTCATGGGGCCTTTTCCAGAGATCTCAATCACCCTGGCCTTGTGTCTGCGGAGGGATGACTATTGTAATTAACCAGGAGAGAGAGTGAGCTTTGGCAGTGTTTCCAGTTAAATGAGAAGAACTGCCTTAATACTTCGTGATCAGAGAAAACCCACTGAATTATCACAGTAATAATCATAACCTAACAATCACTGAGGGCTTACTGTGTGTGGAGAATCATTTTAAAGACTGTTTTTGTAGTAAACCATTTAGTTCTCTTGACATCTTCTTTCAGATGATGGAAGTGAAAGAGACAAGTTGAATAACTTTCAAAGTCCATCAGAGAGACAGAAAAAGATCTGCACCCAGGGAGTCTTGGTCTAGTGCAGCAACCTCTAGCCTGTGCTACACAGCTAGTAGCAAGAAAAGAACTGCGACCTTATTTTGGTCGACAAGCCTTGGCACAGAGAGAAGGCACAGCCGTGTCCAGTCTTGGGGTAACACACCCAGAGTATCAGAAACCTCCCTAAAACGAGCAGCTGACTGCCTCTGAGGTGAACTGACTCAACAGGAGATTTAAAAATGAGAGCAAATCTGATGAGTTTGAAATCTCTCTCATGCCTTTTTTCTTTACAGCATATCCAGGGCAAGCAAGTGCGGGGAAGTCTAAGATAGCAGATTTTCTCACAAGAAAAACCTGCCAACCTGATTAGCTGGAAATGATTCTCTTGACCATTCAGCTGAGCAAAACTGAAGATGTTTTCTGAGTCCTAAAAGCAGCCACAATGGCCTCAATAGTCATAGAAGGCAGAGCAAGATAATTATTGTTACCTAAGGAGAAGGCAATGGCAACCCACTCCAGTGTTCTTGCCTGGAGAATCCCAGGGATGGGAGAGCCCGGTGGGCTGCCGTCTACGGGGTCGCACAGAGTCGGACACGACTGAAGCGACTTAGCAGCAGCAGCAGCAGCAAGGAGAAGGCAATGGCAACCCACTCCAGTACTCTTGCCAGGAAAATCCCATGGACGGAGGAGCCTGGTAGGCTGCAGTCCACGGGGTTGCACAGAGTCGGACATGATTGAAGCGACTTAGCAGTAGCATGGCATTTAATGTATAAAATTAAAATATTCAACTAAAGGTATGATTTCACATAGAAAAGTTCAGCTACAATGGATAGTATAGGCTGAAAATAAGACAGGTTATAACTCAAAGTGCTTGTTTCTCATAGCAATCTATAACAAAATGTGCTATGATTTCCTTGTTTTATGTTGCTGCTTGTAAATCCAAAATCCTGTATTGTATTTATCTGGCAATTATCTGAGGTGAAGAGTACATAGAGATATGAAAGTAGTATTAATAAATATATCTGGAATATTTGAATGATTTTGCATTTGTTTCCTAGTTTATGACTATTCTACTGTTCCAATTAAGTGCTAATGAGATGATTTTTCTACGCACAAGGGCAGAATAATCCAGGCATAACAAATATGCTTTGTCTGCATGAATGCTAAACTCGAGGTCACTACTTAGGAGAAAACGTATTACTTCAAAGATGCTAAGGAGAATGATCAGCAAATTACTCACAAATAACATGGGGAGAGCTCACTAACCTGACCAGTATGTGGGGACAACAGAAGGACTTACATCCATAGGAGATAATTAAGTCCAGGTTGCCTGCAATGCGGGAGACTCGGGCTTGATCGCTGGGTTGGGGAGATCCCCTGGAGAAGGGCAAGGCTACCCACTCCAGTATTCTGACCTGGAGAATTGCATGTATTGTATAGTCCAAGGGGTTGCAAAGAATCGGACATGACTGAGTGGCTTGCACTAGGAAAATAAGACTTTCACTAGGTTTAAAATTAAGTGGTATCATCTCTAGAGCATTTTGGGGAAAATCAAAAGTATCCCAGACTCTTAGAATCTCCACTAATATATTCTTCTCTTCTCCCCACTCTTCAGCTGACATCAGAATGGAAACGTCATTCATTTGGAATGAACTGTTTAATCACTCCCATGGGAGTGCTAAATATGAAGTACCAGGTAAATGACATCCAAATAGGGCACACTGCTTCCATCAAGCCACATTTGGTCTCCAACAAGACATTTGCTCAACCTAGATTTTCTTGGTCAATTTATCTGTTCCTGGCGACTAAAACCTAGAAATAGCATTCCAGGTTACTTATACCTAATGTGTCTGCTGTGTACTCAGTTGTGTCTCTTTGTGACCCCATGGGCTGTAGCTTGCCAGGCTCCTCTGTCCATGGAATTTTCCAGGCAAGAATCTTGGAACACGTTTGCCATTTCTTTCTCTAGGGGGTCTTCATGACCCAGGGATCAAACCTGTGTCTCCTGCTCTGGCAGGCAGATTCTTTACCACTAGTGACCCCTGGGAAGCACTGTCACCTAATAGGTTAAAAAGGACAAAGCATATCAGATTGGCATATATTTGTGATCCACCCCAAAATAATCTCTAGAGACAAATTTCTGTCATAAAAATGTATCATGAAAATAAAAACAGAACGCATTGTGCATTTCACACAGGGAGAACAATGTAAATTAAAAGTGTTATCTCCCATTCCATTGAGATAAATATTTACAAAAACTGGTGTTTTAATTTTTTCATTTTATCTTTTCTACTATGAAAAAACTGCTATAAAGCACATAACTATCAGCTTTAGTCAATAGTATGATGGCTCAGATGGTGAATAATCTGCCTGGAATGCAGGAGACCCAGGTTCAATCCTTGGATTGGGAAAACCCCCTGAAGAAAGCAGTGGCTACCACTCCAGTATTCTTGCCTAGAAAATCCATGGGCAGAAGAGCTTGGTGGGCTACGTCCATGGGGTCACAAAGAGTTGGACACGAATAAGTGACTATCACTTTCATTTTTCCCACATTTGTTCACTGAAGACATTTTTATTCATTTTATTCTATGTGCCCTACATTTAAGGTAAAATGATTTAATGAACTCACCTATTGCTGAATGAGTATAACCAGGTTTTACCCAGTTTATTATATTTTACAACAACTTAAGTGATGCCAAGCATTTGCTCAAGAGAGCAGCTCTTCTTGAGAGTTCTAAAGCCAGAGTTATCATTATATTCAAAATAAGTTTAGTTCATAACTGACTCATATAGTTTCACTCAGGAAACAGCATTACAATCTCAGAAAAAAATTACCTAAAATAAACAGGGAAATATCAGTTTCAAATACAGAATTAATTACATATGTATAGTGAACCTATAGCTGCTGCTGCTAAGTTACTTCAGTCATGTCTGACTCTGTGCGAACCTATAGACGACAGCCCACCCGGCTCCACTGTCCCTGGGATTTTCCAGGCAAGAACACTGGAGTGGGGTGCCATTGGAGAGCCTATATCAGTGGCATTTTAATATTTTGGAATTCTATTAATTGAATCGTTTCCATTACATTCATATCTCCATATTTTAAATGGCAGTGTGAATATGCAAAATCAATTTTTAAAATATTTATCACTATATACATTTAAAGTGTCTATTTTTCTGAAAGAGAAATTGTGTATCCATTTCGTCTAATATCATTTAAATTCTGATTGAACTCAGATTTAAATTTTATAAAAAAAATAGATTCTTAAAAGTAAAACATAAAACATCTTTGTACAATCCAATTTAAATCCACAGTCTCTAATTTACTATCCATTGTCCCAATAATAGTCACTACATTCTAATTTTTCATCATTTATTCTATTATTTAGAAACACTTCTTTGGTTATATTCCTCTTATTAAAATATATGTGAAAATAACTGCTGAACACTATAGCTTTTTCTCTAATACAAGAAAAATGATTACTTTTCCTAACTGTTGTTAACGAATATGTTCTCCTCAACTAAAATTGCATGGCGTTTGCTGTGCTTCAGTCTGTTTTACAATATTTCAAGCAATGCCACCAACTGGAAACACCAATAACACATACCAAGGATTAGACAAATCAACTTTCAAAAATATCCTTATTGGACAATTTCTGTCATTAAAACTAGATTTCCAATTTCTAATAAAATGAAAAGGTATTACAACAGTCATAAAGTGGCAGCGTAAAGACCCAAAATAAACAGCTCAAACTGAAGCAACGAAGTCAATCAACACCTTTAAAAAATCACGCTCCCTGCCTAATTATGTGGAACACACAAAATTACACAAAACCTTACACATTCAATTGTACTCACACAACATGTCGGAGGGAATTTTCATGGTTCCAGTTAATCAAATAAAATGTCCTCATTTTAAAGGTGCTACACATAAGCCTTTATGTTAGAGATTTGAATTCCTGGCTGGTAAACTATGGAGTCACAAAGAGTCGGACACGACTGAGTGACTGAACTGAACTGAACCTACATTTATGATGATGCTGTGAATGGCGTTGTGAAACTCCATACTTTCGTCTGCTTCCTACTACTACAGTGAGGACTTTAACTGAAGGTGTCTTCTTTGATAAAAGATTAATTTTGCTGAATCATTTCCTTTATAGCACTCTTTCTTTACGTTTGGGAAAGGATATTCTGCAGACATACTGTATTCCAAACTGATATATTAACTCTTCCTTGATTAACACTGAGTCATTTTAATTTCTGTTTCTTTGTTCCCATAATTTCCATTCAAAAATATCCTCTCTTAAATTCAAATATAATGTATCCTCATGACTCGCCTCATGCCTACCTTCTCTGCTGGTCTTCCCGCTGAAATGCTTGTCAATATATGTAGGTCACATTCATTTAGTACATAATGATGCGCAGCCCTTTAATTACTTGCACCTTTTCCTTGACTTGTTTTCTTATATGTATGCAACTTTCCTTATAACCCTGCAGAAAACTCCTTTAAACAACTAAGTATTAAACTTTGAGATTCTAAGGAATCATTCATTCAATTTAACTTTTCAGTCAGAGAGAATCCATGTCCTAACATTTAGTACATAATGATGCGCAGCCCTTTAATTACTTGCACCTTTTCCTTGACTTGTTTTCTTATATGTATGCAACTTTCCTTATAACCCTGCAGAAAACTCCTTTAAACAACTAAGTATTAAACTTTGAGATTCTAAGGAATCATTCATTCAATTTAACTTTTCAGTCAGAGAGAATCCATGTCCTAGAACTCGAAATACAATAATCACATTAAAAATAAGCTAGCATATTTAAAAACTAGGACCGTAGATTTGGGGAGCTAAAAGGTATTGGTGATAGTTCTCATAAATATCGGTAATGAATGAGGAGTCCATAGGAAGCTATGATTGCTGTTTATATCCAAATTATTTAACAACTTATAGACCTTAGACATATTAATACATCTTTTGTTACCTGAACATTATTGACTAGAGGTGAAGTCGCTCAGTCGTGTCCAACTCTTTGCGACCCCGTGGACTGTAGCCTACCAGGCTCCTCTGTCCATGGGATTCTCCAGGCAAGAATATTGGAGTGGGTTGACATTTCCTTCTCCAAATTGCCATTCCTTCTCTATTGACTAGAACATTCCAATATTCANGTGAAGTCGCTCAGTCGTGTCCAACTCTTTGCGACCCCGTGGACTGTAGCCTACCAGGCTCCTCTGTCCATGGGATTCTCCAGGCAAGAATATTGGAGTGGGTTGACATTTCCTTCTCCAAATTGCCATTCCTTCTCTATTGACTAGAACATTCCAATATTCATCTAGATAACAAATTACTCACCACAGACCTTTGTTTCTATAAAAATTCCCCCAGTCAATAATCTTAATATTTCTAGTAAGAGGCAGAAATAGTACTATTAAATACGTAGAATAAACTAAGAGTTAAATAATGAGATGTGATACAGTAGGTAACTGCAACATTAGTTGTTAATACATAAAATGTATGACTAATAGAAAGAACTATAATTTGACGGTATCAAAAACAAAGTTTGACAGGTTATACAGCTCTGTTCAGTAAGAGTAGCACCCCATTTTGCAAATGAAGGAAGAATTATAAAATAACCAAGAACCAATTATGGTCAAGACAGTGACATTTTGTTATTGCTGTTGATCGTTTAGTCGCTAAGTTGTGTCTGACTCTTTATGACCCCATGGACGGCGGCATGTCAGGCTTCCCTGTCCTTCACTGTCTCCCAGAATTTGCTCAAATTCATGTCCATTGAGTATATGATGCCATCCAACCATCTCATCCTCTGTCACCACCTTCTCCTCTTGCCCTCAATCTTACCCCGCACCAGGGTCTTTTCCAATAATTTGGCTCCTCACAGCAGGTTGCCACAATATTGGAGCTTTAACTTCAGCATCAGTCCTTCCAATGAATATTCCACGTTGATCTCCTTTAGGACTGACAGGTTTGAGCTCCTTGCTGTCCAAGGGACTCTCAAGATTCTTCTCCAGCATCAGTTTGAAAGCATCAATTTTTGGCATTCAGCCTTCTTTTGATCCAACTCTCACTTCCATACATGATTACTGGAAAAACCCATAGCTTTGACTGTATGGACTCCTGACAGCAAAGAGATGCCTCTGCTTTTTAATACACTGCCTGTCAGTCATAGCTTTTCTTCTAAAGAACAAGCATCTTTAATTCCATTTTACTATTATCATTTAAAATTCCTAACAGTCCTATGAGATATTCTTTCCCCTTTTTCAGATGAACAAATGGAGTATCAGTGGCCTAAAAAGGTAGTATTCTTTTTATTCATTAGAATCAAAGCTTGTTCTTGAACTCAAGTCCACTTAATTTCAAAACCACCTAAAGTTTTAATGTGGGAGAGACAAGGTGTCCCACAGGCAAGAATAAGGAGGTACTTATCAAAACAGCTTTGGACCTATTCATTGCTTCAACTCTGAACCATAGTTTTTTGGGGGAAAAGAAGGACAGAAAGTGCCATTTCTTAGAAGAATTTGAAGTAGAGTTGTCAGTTACCTGCTTTTAGCATTAGAGGATTTTTAATATGACTCTTGTGGAACATAAAATCTTGAACAGACTGTTTCCCAGTGGGTTTGCCAGGATAAATCATCTGCAAGCCTACCTCTAGACAACTAAATTAGTTAACCTATTGAACTGAGTTGCTTACTGTTATCCATCTGGATGACATCAAGTGCCAAAAATAATGATTTCAGTTTTGGCATAATTTATATTTAGGTCTTTCTCTTCTGAAAGAAACTGGCCAAGAATCTTAGTTGAATCTTAAAGTCAGTACTGCAATATAACATTAAGACCATTAATATTAGCCTCAGGAGAATGTGTGATTGCCTGCTCGCTCTGGTAGGGGAATAACCAGTTATCTAGAATCTTATAAATCATGACTCCTTATTCCCACTTAGTATCATTCCCATTGAATTTTCTTTTTTTTTTCCCCTGTAAAGATATTTACTCCTGATTGCTCTGATCCTCCTGGGTGTACTTTTGATAATTTTGCTTTTTCATGGTGCTTGTCAACTTGGAAATTGAGCACCACCAGGTGCAGTTCTGAGTAAACTAATGAGATGAGGTTCCGGTCCATAAAGTAAGGGTCCTCTGAGTTTGGAGCCAATTCCCAGATAAGTTAATTTATCTTTTATGCTCTAATAATATTTTCTACAATTATTTCCCCCAGTGGCAATCATGTCAGACTCTTCCTGTGTACAATGCCCTCACTATCCCATCAGATTTTAAGTACCTTGAGGGTGGGACGTCCATGTCATTCTTCCTTGTATACCAAAACATCATCCAATGGAGGCACAGACACAAACTTGATGAATAAATTAATGTCACAAGATAAAGTTAATCTAAACAAAATCCACACTGATCAAAAAAGACAGGTGATTGTCTATTATGAGCAACAGTAGAAAAGTAGAAACATACAGACTAGCCGTGCTTTTGAATTTCACACAGAGGCCATAGCCTAGAGTTTATACCAAAAATCTTACTCCGTTTTGTAGAAGCTTCCAGCCATTTACTGGGCATAGGACAATCCACTGTCTAGTCTGAGATGGAAAGGGCAGAAACTGGAGAGAAAGATGTAGATAGATGTATATGCAATTATATTTAAGATATTTCTAATATTTCCTCCCTTAATTTTCCCTCAGTTGTTCCCCAAATGGGAACAAAATAGACCAGTAAAAGTATATTAGTCATGTGACAGGTATAAGTGTAGATTAAGGAATTTGAAATATTTAGCTTAATAGCCGAGGTGATGATCACAAAATAAAATTAAAAAAAATCATTTCATGAGAAACTCTGCATATCATGAACTTCCCAACCACTGTTTCTACCCTCTACTCCAGATTTCAGCAGCCATTCATATCAAATTAGAAAACATGGAGTGTGAAACAAACCCTAATACACTAATGTTTCCATCCCACGGTCATTGTCAAGAGTCAAGTGGTTGACTGGCTGGGAGTGATGGATCTGGGATCAATATAATACCATACACTTCAGGGAGAGGTTGCAATTACTGCTTTTGCGAGCACTCTAGCCTAATTTCAATATTAACTCAATGCTCTAAATGCCTGGATTTTGATCGGTGTTACACTAGCTCAAACGAGAAAAGATATTTTAAGCTGATTCTTAAGACAGGTTAATGTGTATATATGGGGTTGGCTGCTATTAAAGATGTAAAAACTGAGGAAGTAAGGTAGCCAGCTCTGAAACCACTTTTCATGAGACAATATTTATAGAATGCAAATGAAGTGATGTAAAGCATCTCAGATGGACCAAGCACTATTTTGCCATTTTCATTTCAATCTATCCCACGATGTGCACACGTGCTGTAATTATACCTCTTAAAAGCCTACTTATCGGACAATGCAAGAGAAATCATATACTGTAACACTGGTTGTAGAAAATGAACTGTCTAAATGATGTTGGGAGTAGTTATAATAATGAAACTTTTTTTCTCCTCAATATCCCGCTTTGAGTTCTAAAGACCCTGAAGGACCTGCTAATCTTGCGAAGATGCTAATTTGACATGGCTGTCTAGATCACTGGGGCTTCCTACACAGTCACAAATAGTTTAAAATAAAAGAAGTCATGCTAACAATAAAAATGCTTCAAGCCTTTATATGTATTCTTATCAGAAAAATGCTGAGTTATGTTTTAGAAAGTTTTATTTTAGGCAAAAATGTCGGTTGCCTTCTAATGAATGTCATGCTCAACACTTTCTGCTTCTTCAGATGAGTTTTCCTGACATTTTAAGTAATAGTAGATGTGAATTGAGCCAATGTTAATGTCCTTACTGACAAAGGCCAGAATGCCCTATTTCCTGAAAATAGGACAGGTATTTTAACTGGAAGAAAACATCTTGCTTTGTAAATAAAGTTTTAGAAAATACATCATTTGATCTGAGTTTTATGTTGGGGAAAATACAAATAAACCCTGCATACCTATTTGTTTATAAATACCATTTTGGTAATTTCATAGGAATGAACATAAAGTATTTGTGGGGCTTTTTAAAGCTTACGGTTTATTAAAGTATTTAATAAAATTCACTGAGATAATTTTAGTTAATGTTAAGATGCACACTGTAGAATAGGAAGAGCATGGACTTTTGCTTCAGACAAAGTGAGATGTATATAGTCTCCACCACTTACCAATCCAGGTGTCTTTGGTAAATTGAATCTCTGAGCTCCTGTTTATACACTTAAATGAAAATTGCAATTGTTAGTTAAAGAAATATTGTGAGAACTGAATGGCTAATACAAACAAGTTACCTAACAGTCCCCATGGCTCAGTAGGCCCTCAATAAATAGCATATATAATGCTGCTATTCGAAAGATGAATATAATCAGAGAAAAGGATGATACAAAAAGTAAGGTTTTCTTTTGAATAGTAAACTTTTAGCTTATGCTAGCTAGATTGAAGCAAAGCTAAAATATAGATGATTTCATTTATGTATTGATGACTAACAATGTTAGCTGTCTCAGCACTCTGGTTAATGCTAATCATCTAAATGAAAAACTAAAATGTCGTTAAGTTGTAGCCTACTTTCGAATCTACCTTTTCCCCAGAAAAGTCCAGAGTAGGACACCTGGAACACTTTTGTCAGGCTGGTGAAATGAAGAATGTCACATGAGGAAATATGAATAGATCTGGGATTGGTGTAGAGGATGCGTATGTGGACATATCTCCTGGCAAGAAAGGCTTTTAGAAGTTGATTGATTGTCAGAGATCATTTTCTTGGACTCCAAAATCAAGGCAGATGGTGACTACAGCCACGAAATTAAAGATGCTTGTTCCTTGGAAGAAAAGCTATGATGACAAGCCTAGACAGTGTATTAAAAAGCAGAGACATCACTTTGCCGACAAAGGTCCCTATAGTCAAAGGCATGGTTTTTCCAGTAGTCATGTATGGATGTGAGCGTTGGACCATAAAGAAGGCCGAGTGCTGAAGAACTGATGCTTTCAAACGGTGGTGTTGGAGAAGACTCTTGAGAGTCCCTTGGACTGCAAGGAGATCCAGCCAGTCCATCCTAAAGGAAATCAACCCTGGATATTCACTGGAAGGACTGATGTTAAAGCTGAAGCTCCATTACTCTGGTCACCTAATGTGACAAGCTGACTTATTGGAAAAGACTTTGATTGTGGGAAAGATAGAGGGCAAGAGGAAAAGAAGGTGACAGTGGATGAGATGGCTAGATGGCAGCATTGACTCAATGGACATGGAGTGTGAGTAAACTCAGGGAGATAGTGAAGGACAGGGAAGCCTGGTGCACTTCAGTTCACTGGGTCTCAGAGAATAGGACACAACCTAGCAGCTGAACAAGGTAGATGATCCCTGATGGTCACAGAAATAGCCTGAGCTAGACCCAAGGAAGTTACTATAGTATCCAGGAGATCATTTTTTTTTTGGAATGAGTTGGAGATTGACAGATAGGAAACAAGAAGATAGAATCAATAAGAAGAAGACCTTAGGTACTGAACATTCCTCATTCAGGAAATACTAAGGAAGTGGGCCACCAAGTGAAGGGAGTGGTGACCACAGTATATGCAGGTGTTAAGAAGGGAAGTTTGACATAGCTGAATGGCTAACTCTTGAGTTTTGTTGCATTGGACTTCCTTGTCTTACTGTACTGCAGAACCTTAGGTGCATGAATCAAGACCTTGTAGGTCAACAATCCAACATGTGAAACACAGCAAAAAATACTTGGTGTTCGAGTAAGCAAAATTACCATGAATTTACAGAACTGGAAATTTCCCTGACTCTTGTCAAGGGAGCAACTGAAAGGTAAACAAATGTCCTGAAAATAACAAGGGGCAATTACACCATCAACTGAAGCTCCCTCCCGAGGGGTCATCTCTAGGTCATAGCTGACATCATTTGCTTCTGTACCATACTTTCTAGAGCTTCTCACATTCAGCTTTTATTCCATACGGGTGAGTAAAACGAGGCTGTGTCCAGACATCCATTCATAAGAGCTCTAACCACCAGTAACCATGGTACTCTCAGGCCATGTGCATTTGTCCAGTTACTCTCAAAACTAGGCCAGAAAGAAGAGTTGCTGGATAAACCACCTTTATGTGAGGGGAGGAAGGTGAAACATCCCATCATGATCACATAGCATAAAAGCATCCCTGTGCCCTCCTGACACTTAGTGACAACCGCCCCTGCCAGGAAGGTGACTTACCCCTGCTGGTCTCTTGGGGTAAGATCCAGTGAGTCTGATCAGCAGTACCACTTAAACTCTAAGGACCCTTGCTGTGTTTCTGGTTCTCTATAAAGATCAGAAAACCTGCAGAGCCCAGTGCTGGATGGACAGGAAGAACAGTTAACCCAGGTGAGTCCCTGGACATGATAAGCAGACCCACTTCTTTGATCACTGATCCCCAAGCCTATGTATTTACATGCATGCAGGACGTTGTCTCAACTGGGCACCTCCACTGTGCCATTTGTGAGCTGTTTCACCCCTTTTCAAAATGACAACCCATGGGCGGCATAGTTGTGGCCAGAATAGACGATTCAGTTGTACTGTGCCCATAGAAGCACCTTCTTTAAAGACGAAGTCTATTTTAAGTTTTCAATATGTAAAGTTAAGCATGTTATTTAAATATGATCTTGAAATAATAGAGGTTTATAAGCAGGTAGAAACAGTCATGTTAATAAAATGTTTCAGATGAAAAGTTGTCTTTGTTTAAAGGATGATTTTAGCCATTGCTATCCTGAGGTAATAATCCTATTTGGCTCAAATATTAACTTCTGTATAAGCCAACTTTCATTGTACTTACAGCTTTTCCACTGGTTTCCTCCATCTAATTTATTAGTTTTGTTAAGTGAGTATATAGTGCAAGCAGATAAGGAAATTAACAAAATTGGTATCTGGTTAAAATAAATAAAAGAGTGAATGCTGCGTGTAATTTGAAGCTAATCCATTTTCATAGTGTTTAAAAGTTGAAATATTAATTTTCTCTGTTGTTAAATATTTACCATGTAGCTGAAAATGAAATTATTGAATAGAAAATAATTAGACGGGTAAAGCAAATCAACTGCACAGAACTTATCATTAGTCATCTAGAATATATTTTAATTGTTTTTTATCATAAGACCTTTTACACAGTATTTGAACACACGCCAGGCCCCTTTGACTCATATTACTAGAGTAGGTGTAGGATGTTCATATGTTAACCATCTTGTCAGCACACATTCAATTTCCTCTAACATTAAGCCTGATTTTTAATACTATTAGTTTCTCTACAATTTATAGGATTTTTTAGAGTTGTTTAAAATGTATTTTAAAATGAGCTCTATAGGAGAATCAGATTGCTTATACTTTATAGTTTGTCATTACAATGAATTAGCATGCTGAAATTAATGTATTTGAGACAATTACTGTAAGAATCAAATGTCTGGTAAACCCGAGCTATATTACTCTTCTTTATCATTCAAACAATACAGATTCTTTAAAAATTAAAACAAATGCTCATTTTTATTGGGGTTTTTAAAACAAACACCATTTAACTCACATTCAATTCATGTTATATCGACAAAGCTAAGCATTTTGACTCTTTAAGACACATCAAAAACGTATCACCAAGTCATGTAATTGCCATGAGACTTTGCTTTCCTTAAACAGCAAATTTTAAACAGTCACTACTCTTCTTTGAAAGTCTCTAAAGATTCAGACACAAAAATACTAAGTAGCAGTATTATAAAAATCCATATTAATTTTGATTTCATCTCACTGAAAAAAGTGAGCTCAGAAAAATGACCAGAATCCACAAAACTTGAGTTGTTTTTTACACTCAAACCTATCTGAAACACAAAATTCAGCTTGAAAACGGTGGTACTCCCTAGGTGACATTATAACTCGAATACTTTGCAAAGCATAAAATGAATGTGCTCAAGTATTATTTTCTCATAATAAAAGAATCTTTAAAATATTACTGAAGAGAGGGAAGGTTTCTTTATTAAGCAGACCAGAGATTAAACATGTGATGCTCTCTACAACAGATCACTCTTTTAATATATAGAAATACAAATTTTCTAAAAAGGAGTTAGCAATATAGAGCTGGTATGCAAATACTATTTTTTACTTTTATCATTTAATATATATACCAACAGAAAAACATGGGATCCTTACCACAGTGAGTACAGACTTCACGTTGCTCATAACTGACAAATTGTGATTTTGGATGAAATCACAAACTTACAACAAGTTTTTTAAGCAAAACACTGAAAGAACCAAACATTTGCAGACAAGTAAACCATGCTGGTTTTATTTGTGTGAGTGATCCAAGAAATTAATTGCTCAAAACTTGGACCTTTTTACTGGGATTTTAATATTATGAAATCACTATGTAAGTAAGGTGGAAAACTGTTCTTTTTCTCCCTTTCAACTTGAAGACAGAATTTCAACCTTTAGATTCATGAGTGTTAACTCAGTTAAGGATAAAGGCGTCACTGACCAAAATGTTCTATGTTTAGGCTCTGCCTGTCTTTAACTAACAGGCCAGGATCAAACCTGGGTCTCCCACATGGCAGGCAGATTCTCTCCATCTGGAGCCATCATAGAAGCACCAAGTATTAGTCACTCAGTTGTGTGGGACTCTTTGTGACCTCATGGACTGTGTCCACCAGGCTCCTCTGAGCATGGAATTCTCCAGGCAGAATACTGGAGTGGAGTCATTCTCTTTCTCCAGGAGATCTTCCTGAGCCAGGAATCAAACCCGAGTTTCCTGCATTGCAGGCCGATTCTTTACCATCTGAGCTAGCAGGGAAGCCCAACTGCCAGGAACTCAGCTTCTGATCATGAGCATACATGGCATTTCCAAAGTCTGTGTGCAGAAAGGGAGTAGCATCTCTAGCTGACAGTATGTTTGACCTCACAATCTTCTAGGTGCTTTTCAAGCAGGTTTACCTTACTTCTCTGCAGTGTCCAATACTCAATCTCAGGGAGCCAGGCGATAAAAGCTGGCATTTTGAGCTTTTATGCACAAAACACTGAAACTATTCTGATGTTCTAAGAAAAGCCAAGGGGCTGAGTAGAACTGAGCTTTCAGTCAGATATACATGGACCAATAACTAGACACCTGAAGAATTCTAATGTGAAACCTGACCCTAAATTGCCTTCTTCAGTGTAGAAAACGCTGCACCTATTCATTAGATTTCCCCACTTCATTCTTAACTGCTCTTTAAGAACAGGCAAAATTGGAAGAGTGCTTTACCTTCTCTCACCTTCACTTGAAGCTGAAATAGACGATGTTTATTTTTTCCAATGAGTCCATTGCCACGGCATAGAATGCTCCGCATCTCTGACCCTTGACTGCCTCTCCATCTGCACCTCCTGCCCATCTCACTCTCACTAATTAAGCAGACACACCAACAGGCCCTGCAGAGACACCAACTCTTCTCTCCACTCAGGGCCTCTGCCTCTTTCTTTGCTATCCTGCCAGGAAAGCTCTCTCCCCAGATCTTCAGGCTGTTTCTCAAATTCCAGTTCTTAGGAAATGTCAATTCCTTGGGGACCTTCTCTAAGCACCCAGCTAAAGCCCGCTGGACTCTTCTATTTCAGGACAACCAATTAGTACTTCCATTGTGGTATTTTTTATTGACCTTGTTTATGTCCCATCTCCCTGATTAGAGTATAAGCTCCGTGGGGTAAACAAACACAAACAAACTACACGCTTGTCTTGTTCACATTTGATTTCTAGAGTCGATGTTTTCTGCAAATGTTAAGGGCATGCAGGTGTCTGGTAATCAGCAGAACATACACACTTGTTGACCCTGGAAGTTCACTGTCTAATGAGGCTGGGGCGGCAAGGATGGGTGATGGGGCTTCCAGGAAATACAACCTGAAAGAGGGAGGTGCTCTTTGAAAACATCTTTATTAATTGGATATGTATGCTTTTCTATTTCTATATTACCATTCAATTTAGCTATTACCAAGACATTAGTGATAAATTTTCCCTGGAAAGAAAAATGCATTTTCTTAAATAGCTTCTGATTATACATCATGCTTTATAATGCTGAGGTGAATTTATAAGCAAAGAGAAGGATTTTATAAGTGGGCATATAAATCAGGGTTTTTAAAAACTTCAGTGTACATAGAATTACCTGAAAGGATTCTTAAAACAGGACTCCAAGTCCTGCCCTCACAGTTTGATTCTGATCTCTCTCTCATCTGCCTACACTCTAGAGCTAAACATGCATTATTTTTCCAGCTTACCCCAATATTTAGAGTAAGCATGTGACTGAGTTCTGTTCAAAGAGACAGGGGTTGTGTGCTGGGCACAGCTAGCGGATTCTTCCTCTAGCCTGCCCCTTAGTAACTGCCTTTGCCTTCTATTCCTTTGTGCTTGTGAATGTGATAGTGATCCCTGCAGCCACATTGTGATCATAAGGCAACAAACACTGAAATGATCAGCTAGTGGTTAATGATGGCTACTAGCAAGAGCTTCGATCCATATGATAGCCCAAGAAGCTCAGACAATGCTATTTATAGGGTTCTTACAAAATTCAGTGGCAAAATGAGGTTTCTAATGTTTAAGACAGTTTTCCCCCCTATTACTTGCAAGTGAATACATTTCTGACTGATACAAATGTCCTATGATAGATTTTGAACCTAGCATATGAGTAGTAGATAATGTATCTGAGGACATTATGGGTATATACAAAGGCTAAGTACCAAGAATGTTGACAAAGAAAACTGAACTGTCATCTCCTTTGTCAGTTGGAGAGAGAATTATTCTCCCATTTTCTAAATGGACAGAACACTGGCGTGATGGAGTGTGTGTCTCCCTGATTGGATGAGGTAAATTTAACCTTTATGTTTTCAATTAGAGACCAGTCAGTTCATTCTTTGACAGTTTCTTATGGGAACTTAAATTCTTAAATGCTACTGCCTTTTAGCTTCCCAATGAAGGAATTTATCAGAGAATTTTAAAGTCAATATAAAAGTAATGTTCATTAACTACTCTGATTTCCTGGTTCTCCCCAACCCTACTAATATATACAACATGATGATGAAAATATGAGTTAGATTGCTGATTAAATGATCTCTCAATTTCCAATATTCAAAATTCATTTAAAAATGACTCAACAGCTAAATACACAAACATAACTGAAGTATGTGTATTCATGCAGCATATTAAATACAATACAGTGTACTAAATAACTGAAAGCAATTATCACGGGAAAATATCAGCTTTGTAGTTCATCTTGTGGCCAGGATTTTAAAAAACAAAACAAAAATTAAAATTAAAATTAAAAAAAAATCTCTGTAGACATTAAAGTAGAAACAACTTTTTTTTTTTCTTTCATAAACACCAAGTGCTCTGATAGACTTACTCTCCATAATGAATGATTTGAACTATTCAAGTATAAAGGAAAAAGGGGGACTGTCATGATAGCAGTCTGATGGCTCAGATATCAATCTATATCCTTAGGGGGATGTAAAGAGACAAAAATGCTTTCTTTAAATAAGATGGAAACCTTAAAATAAATGCATTGTGAAATTGCCAAAGGCAAATTTCATCACTAAATCTGAGATCAAAGTAAATAATAATCAAGTTGTAACATTAATGTCCTTGTAATGCAACCATGAGGCACATTTCCTGCATAACATGAAAAAAAATATGAGTTACTTAGGATGGAGTGACTTAAAGGGAAAGGAAATGGATCATGAGTCAACAGTTCATAGTAGTCAGAGAAACAAAGAGTTGGATTAAGCTGCAATATTTCAACTTGAGGAAACAATTATACTGAAGAATTGCCTCAAATTAATGTATTTTAAGTTGTTAGTGTTTACTTTGGTGTCCAAGCGTTTTCTACAAAGTGACATGTTCTTTGGCAATGTCAGAGTGTAGAATATGTTAATAATTTCTTCTTGAGTATCAGATAATTTTTCTATTCTAATACTGATTACTTTTTGGTCTCTCTATACTTTATTATCCATACTTATTACTGCAAAGGAAAAATTCTGAAGGCCCTTATATTACAAGACATATGAATTCCAAAATACTATCTGAATAACCCCAACCTTAAAAAAATGCACTCCTAAGCTATGTTACCTGCACACAAAAGATAGGTTGTTTCAATTTCTGGAGGTCTGTTTAAACTCTGACTTCCTGTTTCAACATGATTTGGGGAAGTTTTCCTGAGTAAGAGATAAGATTGCCATTTGGAGGGGTTTCCTTCCAAAAGAAATCCATATGGCAACCTCTGCCCTCCAGTCACGCCATCATAGCAGGGTCCTGGAGCCTGGACTGGGACTGTAAGAGCACCCTCACTGTTCTGAGGGCTCCCTTGCACCAAGTCTCAGTATTTTAAGAAATGGCAGCCTCAGGTGTAGAGACAAACTCACTAGGCTTTTCTTTGTAATTCTGACTTTTTAGCTCCTTTCCCTTTTCATTTATTCCCCAAATGTTAATATATGCTATTGCAAGAAAATGAAGCCATTAACTTCTTCCACATAATTTCTAGTCACAGTGTCCCCAAATCGGCACAAGTACATTTGCTTATATCTATCTTTACATTTTATTCCTTTTGCCTTCATGGAAAGGGCTTTACAGTCACAGGAAAAGATCTAGAAACCGGAAAATGGAAATAAAAATAAAGCACTGGTATACAGCTGTTAGTAGAACATCAGCATTAGTTGATGCCATGTGCAATTAAGGCACGCAGTGAGATGAGAATTCAGTCTATTATAAAATGAGAAATTCAAATTCAATTTTAAGTGTAAAGCTAACAATACCTTTATCTTTCTTTTTAAGAAATCCTCACTTAGTTTTAAAATGAGGTTAACCAAAAAATTCTAGATCATATGAATACTGTATTTTTTAAAGATGTGACAAAAAAAAGTACCTTCATCTGTGATTCATCTTCACTTTCATTTTAATCTGTGTAAGTAGTATATAGATTTTCCTAGCTTGATTTCAGAGATCATGGCCTACAGCTTATGGATATATATGTCAGTGATTCTAAGGTTTGGGTTCCTTAACAATATGAGACCAGAGGTGGGGAAGAAGAAAACCATTAAGGGGAAGGTTACGGCAGGCGGGGACGAGGCGGTGGGGAGGCTAAGCCATTAACAGCACTGAGAGAAATCGTGTGACCATTCAGGTCACAGCGATGCAACCCATACCGAAGAATCAATTTCAGATTTATTATCTTGCTGGCTTTATGCTGAATCTTTAATTAAAGTCATAATTTTCTAAGTTTAAAGTGATGTTGTGCCAGATTTGGGTTTGCATTATGGCTCCAAGTCAAAATATTGCTTGTGTTCCTAGTAATAAATACCCTGCAATAATTCATTAAGAACTAGCCATGTGAGAGGCAGAAAGTGGTCCAAACTGGACTGTGAAGATGGCTGACCACCTTCTCACCACCTGGGAAGACAGCTCCCAAATCTTCTCAGGCACATAATCCCTCCTTTTGCTAAATTCTACAATATCTCTTAGTACTTTCATTGCAAGTAGTTCTTTCTTACATTGAACCCAACATCTTAGAACTTTGCATTGATTTCCTTATAGTCTCCCACCATTTCAAAACAGTATGTTTTTAAGTGTATTTTCTCTTCATGTGATCAAGAAAAGAAATGTGAAATGGGCATAGCAGATGATAAACACTAAATTCAGAAAATACACATTTTAAAAGGTTATTCACTACTAAAGTTTCTTTGAAAATATCTCATTTTAGCATGCAGATCACTTAAAACACTCAAGGAAACCTTCATCCAAAGTGGCGGTGTATTAGGCAAGCCTGATATCTAGAATAAGACAGCTTGGGTTTGAATCCTGCTCACTTATTTGGGACCTTGAGTGAAGCATTTAACTTTTTTCAAGTCTTCCTCATCTGTATATTAGGGGTGTCGACATTAACTCCCTCATAAGTAGTTCACAACTATTTAAAGAACTTAGTAGCACCTGGCACATAACTGGTTAAGATTATAGTTTGTTTTAATTATTAAAAACAGATAACACTATATTACTCAAATATTCTTCTTGGCTTATGAATATTGAGTTAGATATTCTGAACTGTATACATGTGATTAATACAGTAATTCATACTAAAATATCAAGAATTAGGGCTCTTTTATTGAACAGCATTACGGAGAAACGTTGTAAAGTAAGACTCTACTTACTTTAAATTCATCTTTGATCATTTTAGAACGCATCTGGGCTATAAGGTTAGAACCATTATAGGAGAGGTTTACACATGAGGTCAAGCTGTGAAGGCCATTTTATCTTTACTGCTTTCTTACTTTTATCTTTCCAGATTTGTCGTGCCAACCCTTTTCAAGCCCTAATACAGAGGTGCCCGAAGGACAAAGAGCCCTGAACTGAGAATTTAGATCACTGGCCTCTAGAGCCAGCTCTGACTTCATCTTGCAAACCTGGGCCATTTGTTCAACTTTTCTCAAATCCCTCGTTTGCAAAATTGAGTGCTAGGATTGGTGATGTTGAACTTCCTTCCAGATCAAGTAGGTGATAATTCTGTTCCATTAATAGACACCATTTTTCCAGAAGACCTTCAAATTTTATATCAATTTCCATTTTGATTAAGGAGTGAAAATTTAACAGGTTGGAGAGTCTCAATTTGTTTGTTTGTTTGTTTTACATCAACTCAGGCAGATTCCACAACTCTCCTGTTTTTTTAATTATTAAAACCAGTCTAAAGATTCAGTCTCAGCTTCAATATAAGTTCCATCTCCTCGCCTATAGTTACCAGAGCCTTGACTGGAAGTTCAAGCGACCTCAGTGGGCATGGGGGGCTACGTTAGTGTGCTCTTTGATGCCTCCATCCACCTCTGCCCTTGGAGCGGGACAGAAGAGGGTTTCTTTGGTCTGGGATTGTGTTAACCACCCCTGTGCGTCTTCTCTCAAAGCCTAGATCAGAGAGCATTTGGGATGGGAGAGACAATGGAGGATGTGTGGGTGGGAGGGGAGGATGCGGGTGTTTTTAAGTTAATTTATCCATCTTGCCCTAGCTTGCTTTGTTTCCATCTATTCTTGGTTGCTTTCTTGACAATGTAACATTTTATAGGAGTGTGTATATATGTGTGTGTGTGTATGTCTACAGGCCATATCTGACTCTGCAATTCCATGGACTCTAGCCCACCAGGCTTCTCTGTTCATGAAATTTTCCAGGCAAGAATACTGGGGTGGGTTGCCATGCCCTATTCCAGGGGAATCTTCCCAACCCAGGGATCAAAACTGTGTCTCTTTCATCTCTTGCCTTGGCAAGCAGATTCTTTACTACTAGAATTACCTGGGAAGCCCTAATCTTCCTGCAGAAAAAAAAAAACCAAAAAACTAAAATATTTCAATAAGCCAAATCACAATGAAGAGTTAACTCATAATATCTATATAGTAAAATAACCTCTATTCTAAGAAAAAAACCAATTAGCGAAATTCTTTTTTTTTTTTTTTTTTCTGTAACAAGTTTACTCAGCACCAGAAAATCTTGGCCAAATGGAAAAAAAGGAACATTTCCTTTCTGATCAAGCATCTTAGCTTTGACTCCTAGCATTCAAATACCTTTAAATTTCATATATCTCCTTTTTTTGATGATTCACAATTTTTCAAAAGACACTGACCTAATCAACAGTATCAGCTGTAATGACATGTGTTTTTCTTTATGTGATTTTTATTTATTTATTTTAATTTTACTTTATTTTACTTAACAATACTGTATTGGTTTTTTCATACATTGACATGAATCTGCCACGGGTGTATACGAGCTCCCAATCCTGAATCCCCCTCCCACCTTCCATCCCATATCATCTCTCTGGATCATCCCCATGCACCAGCCCCAAGCATCCTGTATCCTGTATCAAACATAGACTAGCGCTTCGTTTCTTACATGATAGTATACATGTTTCAATGCCATTCTCCCAAATCATCCCACCTGCTCCCTCTCCCTCAGAGTCCAAAAGTCTGTTCTATACATCTGTGTCTCTTTTGCTATCTCGCATACAGGGTCATCATTACTATCTTTCTAAATTCCATATATATGATGACACGTGGTTTTATAGAAGGGATTTCTATTATTTCAAAGATATGTGTTGTAAAATTAGACTATTAAAATGTATTGTATCTGAATTTGTTTTCCAAAAGGTGATTTTTTTCTTCTTTGAGATAGTTCTTAAGAGTATTTTTTCAAAGTGGCTTTTCAGAAATGTTTTAGAGGTTGCGTTTTAAGTTGGCCCAGAAGAGCAAGATTTCTACACTGAACATGAGAGATTTAGAGCTCATGAACAAATGACAGCATTATTCTTAGGCAGTTCTATTGTATTTTAACTTGCTCTTCTTAGTCTCATGCAGATCCTGGTGTTTTGATTGCTGAAATTCACCACATACAACCCCCCTCCCTCCCCCCCAACGAGCTTTATCTAAAAACAAATTAACAAGTGTCACCTATGGTTAGTCACTGATCCTGTGTAGCTATGCTGTTTCATACAGTTCATTGGCAATGTAACATCAGGCGCACATTTGGTGGTTTCTGTGGCCAAGGCCATTAGTGGCCCAAGGCGGCCATGAGGTGTGAGGGATTGGGAAGGAATAATAAATAGGCTCACACAGCATCTGGTGACACTGTCCCACTCTTATCTTCACACAGGCAGGTTGTCAGACATCCTAGCCTATTTTCCTCCCTCAACCATATCTAAATTCCAAAATCTCTTTGAGTTGTACATGTAGAAAAATTGTAACAACTGTATTATTAGACTCTTCCATTTGAACCTGAGACTATGAGCTTTTTTTTTTTTTTATTTTACTTTACAATACTTTACTGGTTTTGCTATACATCAACATGAATCTGCCACGGGTGTACACGTGTAAAATTCCAACCCAGCTTTAATGTTCTAGCGTAATCTGCAGGATGGGCTTTATATATTTTGAGTCCACTGAGCAGGGCAGATTGTCTACAGTTGTCTATGCACACTGCCTGATATATTTCAGTCTTTAATAAACGTAGAAGGAAAAACAATGAAATGCTAAGGTAAGCCTTTCAAGATTTTTCAAAAAATCACATTTATATTTATAGTTGCTCTCAAATCCTTAAACAATGATCAGAGAAAGTAAGAACTGAGAAGCCTTTCTGCTGTTTTTATAAAGCCAAATTTAGAGATTTTTCTAGGAAGACTGCCCTCTGTTCACAGCTGAGTTGACAATCTTCTCTCATAGGCATTTAGTGGGCAACACACCCTACACCTTAACAAGTTCCTAATGCAGGCATAAAGAAGAGCAATGTCTCAGTAATAACGATAGCACACCATTATGCTCTTTCTTAAAAACATTTACTGTGTATGATATTGACAGATAAGAGCTTTATGGCTTAGAGCATGCTTCTTGGGGTTCATATTCTTCAAACTACCTGTCCCCTGGGATATCACCACTTCTAAAAGGATATTAGACATTCGGGTAATAAGGACAGACTCTTGTTTACCAGTTAGGTATCACAAACCTTTCAAAAACTGTATGCAATTTGCCTCTCAGTGTCATATCAGTGTACAGTGTAGAACTCAATGTGTCTCAAGTTGAGAAGCAGTATGTCAATATGACTAAAACTGCCTAAACTGTTTCTTGTAATATCTGAAGAAAAGCTTTCCAGGTGGCACAGTAGGCAATGGAAAGAGTGCAGTCACCTCTCACATCTGCAAAGGAAATCGCTTCCCTAATGAGTCAGGCCAGAAGTGAGAGTGAAAACAGGCATCTACATGTGTAAAATCACAGACATTTCAGAACAACTGGCAACAATTCTCAAAAAACAAGTAAAACATCTAGACCAAACAAGATGATTGCACTACAGGATTTTAAAAAGGTACCTAGCGCTGCCTATGAGTTACAGCAGCTACCACATGCCCTTAGGCAATACCCATAGGAAGTAAAGGGTATCAAAAAGATTCTGCAAAACAAAAATATCTAACATGTTATGCAAATAATGCATAAGTGCCAAACCAAGAAAACCCAACAATAAATCTGAAAACAAACCTGTATTCAACCTGACTCTTCACATAGATGTATAATAGCTGACATTTCAATAGGTGAGAAGCGATTTCACATAAAAAAAATTTCAAGTGTTTGCTATATACTTTGTATCATAATTATTTTACATTTGATCATGTTTGCTTTCCAGATGTTTACAGTACAAATTTATACATTTAACAGTACAGCAGTATTCATAACCATTAAAATGTTTAGTTTGTATTTATTGCTACCAGACTTTCCAAAGTGCTATGACTATCAAGGAAGAGTCTATAATTGTTATTCTATTTTGTGAGATTAAAATATTCATAGTATGTGGTCCATTTTAAGACATAGGTAATGATCTTCTTTAGTTTAACATGATCTCACATACCTTTAATACAGGTACTATCAGACACACCTGTAATATCTATTTTTTGGAAGTTGTTCTTGTCTAGATTGTTTCCTGCATAGTTCAGTCAGTTCAATTCACTCACTCAGTCATGTCCGACTCTGCGACCTCGTAAATCACAGCACACCAGGCCTTCCTGTCCATCACCAAATCCTGGAGTTCACTCAAACTCACCTCCATCTAGTCAGTGATGCCATCCAGCCATCTCATCCTCGGTCGTCCCCTTTTCCTCTTGCCCCCAATCCCTCCCAGCATCAGAGTCTTTTCCAATGCATCAACTCTTTGCATGAGGTGGCCAAAGTACTGGAGTTTCAGCTTTAGCATCATTCCTTCCAAAGAAATCCCAGGGCTGATCTCCACTAGGATGGGCTAATTGGATCTCCTTGCAGTCCAAGGAACTCTCAAGAGTCTTCTCCAACATCACAGTTCAAAAGCATCCATTCTTTGGCACTCAGCCCTCTTCACAGTCCAACTCACATCCATATCTGACCACTGGAAAAACCATAGCCTTGACTAGACAGACCTTTGTTGGCAAAGTAATGTCTCTGCTTGTGAATATGCTATCTAGGTTGGTCATAACTTTCCTTCCAAGGAGTAAGCATCTTTTAATTTCATGGCTGCAGTCACCATGTGCAGTGATTTTGGAGCCCCCCAAAATAAAGTCTGACACTGTTTCCACTGTTTCTCCATCTATTTCCCATGAAGTGATGGGACCAGATGCCATGAGCTTCATTTTCTGAATGTTGAGCTTTAAGCCAACTTTTCACTCTCCTCTTTCACTTTCATCAAGAGGCTTTGTAGTTCCTCTTCACTTTCTGGCATAAGGGTGGTGTCATCTGCATATCTGAGGTTATTGATATTTCCCCTGGCAATCTTGATTCCAGCTTGTGCTTCTTCGAACCCAGCATTTCTCAAGATGTACTGTGCATATAAGTTAAATAAGCAGGGTGACAGTATACAGCCTTGACGTACTCCTTTTCCTAATTGGAACCAGTCTGTTGTTCCATGTCCAGTTCTAACTGTTTCCTGCACAGTGATTACTATTTGCAAAGATACTGTAACAACAGCAAAATGGAAAATAATCCATTCAACAATCATTCATCATCTATTTCTTGAGTATGTTCTTGCTAACTAATGGTTAAATCAACAGTTAATACAGAGATGAAGCCACACCAGCCTTCAAAACGTTCACAGCTTAATGCTTAGATAAAAAGAAAATCAAGGACTGCAGTCCAAGGAATTCAAAACTTGAATTCCAAAGTTAGTGTTAGAGACATGCTACCAGCATATGGTAGGTCTAGGTAGCTCACTTAGCTCAAAGGTTTACAATGGATTAAGGGTTAGGAAGTACCTAAGCTGGTTTCTGAACACCAGAAAGTTGGATGGGCAAACACAGTGGGGTATTCCTTGTACAAATCATGGGACGTGCAGGCAAACAGACTCAGTGCCTGCAGGAAAGAGGTGGGGCATGAAAGCAGGGACCAGGGATTTACTATGACTTACAACACACTAAGGAATTTAAATTCGACCCAGAAAGCTAAGGTCAATTGCAAAACAATGTCAAGTTGAGCAAAGACTTACTTTGTGTAGAGAACTATGTATCTGACTCTAGGCAGGAGGATGGATTAGAGGTCATCACAATTAACGACTGAGGGCTTTGTTAGGAGAATGATGTAATATAAGAAAATTCATAACCACTAAACTATAACAATAGATGTGTAGGAGGTAGAATCAATTGTCAGGACATGGTAACTGGCATTTTGTTTCTTTGCTTTACTTAATTTTATTTACTTATTTTTATTTTCAGAAGGAGACGGAAAAAGTTTAAATATAAAAGCAATACATTCTTATTATAAAATAACCCAGATAACTGAATTATTTTTAAAAAACATTAAAAATGACAGTAATCTTACTTCTCTATATCATTTTAATCTGTACTTTCATACTATATTTTCTTTTTAATTAATGAAGGAATAAAACTTAGATTATGTTTTCTATTGTATACATATTTTGTTTTCATCAATTAAAAGTACTGAATTATAAATAATTGGTGTAAGTTTGACATAGTGTCATATTATTGTTACCTCTAGTTTTCAGTTTTTATTTTTTGCCCAAATAAAATAACTCTATTTGCTTGCTGTTAAAAGTTTTTTTCAGGTACAGTCTCTTTGCTTTAAGACAGTCCATGAATGCAAAACTTGAATTCCAAAGTTACTGTTAACTAGTTTTGAACCTATAAATTCTTGCCGAATATTTTAACCTGCTTGGTGTAACTTGATATATTACTTAGGATACTATACTAACTCACTAGAAAATACCCGGATGCTAGGAACAATTGAAAGCAGGAGGAGAAAGGGACTACAGAGGATGAGATGATTGGATGGCATCACTGACTAGATGGACATGAGTTTGAGCAAGCTCTTGGAGTTGGTGATAGACAGGGAAGCCTGGCATGCTGCAGTCCATGGGGTTGCAAAGAGTCAGACATGACTGAGCGACTGAACTGAACTGATACTATACTGCAGTTTGTCATACGTGACAAACTACTTCTATTTGATATTAAATGTTAAATCTATCACCAATTCAATTGCTTATGGGGATGAAATAGCTTTTGTTACTAGATAAAGTTGAGTCAACTGAAAGTTCAAGTATTTTAAAAATTTATTCCAATGTTACAAACCTAAGGTTTCAGAGTTGTCTAATAATCTACTTATGTTACTGAAGTAGGGGATTAAGATATATATTCATGAAAAATATGCTTTTGATAATGTGAAATATTAATAGGTTTATAGAAATGAACTGATTTTTAAAGAGCTAATCCAGTTCAGTTCAGTCACTCAGTCGTGTCCAACTCTTTGCGACCCCATGAATCGCAGCACGCCAGTCCTCCCTGTCCATCACCAACTCCCAAAGTTCACCCAAACTCACGTCCATCGAGTCGGTGATGCCATCCAACCATCTCATCCTCTGTCGTCCCCTTTTAATCCTGCCCCCAATCCCTCCCAGCATCAGAGTCTTTTCAAATGAGTCAACTCTTCACATGAGGTGGCCAAAGTACTGGAGTTTCAGCTTTAGCATCATTCCTTCCAAAGAACACCCAGGACCGATCTCCTTTAGAATGGACTGGTTGGATCTCCTTGCAGTCCAAGGGACTCTCAAGAGTCTTCTCCAACACCACAGTTCAAAAGCATCCATTCTTCGGCGCTCAGGTTCTTCACATTCCAACTCTCACATCCATACCTGACCACTGGAAAAACCAAAGTAATGTCTCTGCTTGTTAATATGCTATCTAGGTTGGTCATAACTTTCCTTTGAAGGAGTAAGCGTCATTTAATTTCATGGCTGCAGTCACATCTGCAGTGATTTTGGAGCCCCCCAAAATAAAGTCTGACACTGTTTCCCCATCCATTTCCCACGAATTGGTGGGACTGGATGCCATGATCTTCGTTTTCTGAATGTTGAGCTTTAAGCCAACTTTTTCACTCTCCTCTTTCACTTTCATCAAGAGGCTTTTTAGTTCCTCTTCACTTTCTGCCATAAGGGTGGTGTCATCTCCACATCTGAGGTTATCGATATTTTTCCTGGAAATCTTGATTCCAGCTTGTGCTTCCTCCTGCCCAGCAATTCTCATCATGTACTCTGCATAGAAGTTAAATAAGCAGGGTGACAATATACAGCCTTGACGTACTCCTTTTCCTATTTGGAACCAGTCTGTTGTTCCATGTCCACTTCGAACTGTTGCTTCCTGACCTGCGTATAGGTTTCTCAGAAGGCAGGTCAGGTGGTCTGGTATTCCCATCTCTTTCAGATTTTTCCACAGTTTATTGTTAATTGGACAAAACTGGACAATGTCATAAATGGAAAATCTATCATGTAAGTAAGGCAGAAGAGGAAACCAATAAAATACTTTAGAAAGATGAAGTTTAAATTAATATGTAGCCATATGATGAAACAATAGAAACCACAAAAAATTTCTTGATTTTACTCAAGATTAAGCATCTTCCAGAATATATGATGATGAAAATAGGTTTCCTTAATGGGCTGAAATAGTGTTTTGAGGCCATGAGTAGAGAAATGAAATTAAAAAGCTTCTATGTAAGTTTGAAATTAGACCTTTGTTTCCTTCAATCAATAGAGACTTCTATTTTCTAACTCTGATTAATATTCTCAAAATATCTTTCTGAACTAAATCCAATCTTAACTGGGATGTGAATGTGTAGTATGTGTTTGTTCTATCAATTAATCAATGAGTATATTTGGATCTAGAATAACTTGACATCTCAGAGCAACAGACAGCATGCTAGTTTGGTGTTTTACAAAGTATGCAATATAATTATAAATGTAAAATACAAACTTAATACTTTGAAAATTACTAATATAAAGAACATATTTTAAAGAATAAGTGTGCATATCTGTATATACACATTAAGATAACTACAGATACACACATAAGATTTGTGTATAGATACATAGCAGTCAAAAAAGAGAACAAGAAAATCTTCTACATTATAAAATTTTATGGGCTTTCTGTGCATGAAAGAATTACGTGTATTAGTGCATATAAGTTGACTTTTTAGTGTCTAATCAATGCCAGATAAGCTAGGAGATCAGAAACAATTTATTGTAAACCAAATATTTTTATTCATTAATTAATCAATTTTAATTGAGCCACTTCTTTGTTTTGGAACATATTCTACTATCATTATACTGGGAGAGCAGAAAAAGCTTCTGTAGTTTCCTAACTTGTATTCTAGTGGACAAGGAAGGCAATAGTGAACATATCCACTGAAAGTATCAGATGCTGATAAACCGTATGAGGAAAAACATGAAGGATGATAGAAGAACAGCAACATAACAGGTGTGAGATAAAGGTGCTCTTTGCTGAAATCTCACAAAGGCCTCTCTGGTCAGGCGACACTTGAGCAGAAACAAAGGAAAAGTACGGAGTGATTTCTGAGGATAGGAGAAGGATGGGTAGGTATTACAAGCAAAAACATCTGCAAAGGCAAAGAACCTTGATGCAGGAGAAAACTTGACAGCTTTTAGGATGTGCAAGAGAAGAAGCATGTAGTGAGAGATATTTGCAAGGGAGGGGGCAGGTGATGAAGTCAAGTTCATTGCAGGGGGCAGGGGTAGATTGTGGAGGGGCTTCCAGGTGGGAGGGTAGGAGGAGAACACTTCTGCTTTGTCTGGGATTGTGTCTGTTGATGCATGTTGTCTGGGATTGATTGTTCAAAGTGCTCCCTTTCAGTATGATGATGGTCTTCATTTGGGGATGATAAATTAGATGAGCACCATAATAGTTGCTCATTCTAATAATTTTAATTTTTGTTGTTAGTGAAATGGGAAGCCATTCAAGGCCTTTTTTTTAAACTAGATGTGTATCAATTCCTAACTCAAATGTTATCAGAATCACTGATTGGTGAGCTAAACACACACACTATGGTAGCATAGTGGAAGCAGATTAGTTCTACGAAAACACTGAAATAGTCCAAGTACAATTTGTGTGGTGGGTTGACCACAAGATTTTTTTGTTGGATGTGGAAATGTGATGGGATTCTGAATACAGTTTGAATTCAAAGTGAACATGATATGTGGGTGGATTAGATATGGGATAGGGCTTCCCTGATAGCTCAGTTGGTAAAGAGTCTGCCTGTAATGCAGGAGACCCTGGTTCAATTCCTGGGTCTGGAAGTTCCCCTGGAGAAGGGACAGGCTACCCACTCCAGTATTCTTGGGCTTCCCTGGTGGTTCAGTGCAAGGGTTAATAACCAGCTGCCTGCTGCTCTGGGTAAGCCATGAGTAAAACACCATGAGGAAAGAATAAAGCAAAATATAGCAATGCAGCATAATCTAAACAAAAGTACATCAGGTTGATTAGTTGTGGTCATCATGCCCTGCTGAGCTAAGGAAAAACATAGTGTGGACCTTGGAACACAAGGTTGGCACAAGTTCAGAACCGCTGCTTGTGCACATACCAGATATTTTCCCAAAGTGTATGTGGGTTTATGGCTTCAACTGGGTGGCACCCTTTGTACAAGAAAGTAATGAAGATAGTTCAAAGTAATCAATATAATGGGAGACGTGACTGGGAACACAGGAGGCTGATTTTATCACAGCACAACAGATCCTTTCTGCATGCCAACACCCTAAATAAAAGTGATGCGGCTCCAAGGGAACAGGACCCTTGATCCTAGAGGTCTTAAGTCCCCTGGTCCCATCTTTAAAACTTGAATTCTGTCTCTAGTTTCCGAACTATGTGTTGACCACTTTTGATCCCTACCTGCTGCGCTGGCCCCAGCAGCTCACCTGGTAATGAATCCAGATGGTACCCCTGCAATGGGGGAGACCTAGGCTCGGTCCCTGGGTTGGGAAGTTCTCCTGGAGAAGGGAAAGGCTACCCACTCCATTATTCTGGCACGGAGAATTCCATGGACTGTAAAGTCCAGGGGGTCGTAAAGAGCTGGACACGACTGAGTAACTTTCTCTTCACTAGATATGGGATACTAGAGAAAGATGAGCCAAGACTGACTTCAAGAATTTTGGCCCAACTATGAAGTTGCCATTTATGAAGATGGAGGGAGATTGGTATGGATTGGGTTTTTGTGAATCAGGTGAAGACAGGCGTTTGGTTTATATATGTTACCTTCTAGTTGTCTACTAAAAATCCAAGTACAACTGGATAAGTTAGTCTAGGGTTCAGGGGACAGAGCAATTTGGACATAGAAGTTTGGAAGATGGTATTCAAAGGCAAAAAGTTGAATGAGCTCACACAGGAGTTCCTTAGGTGGTAATGAACAGGAGTTACAAGGGAAATACTTCATGTTCAGAAGGTAGGAGGATAAGAAGAGACTAGCAAAGAAAACTGAAAACAGCCGGTGAGGGAAGAGAAGAAAAGAGGGCAATGGAATATCAGAAGCCAAAAGAGAAAAAACCGGCTTCAAAGGGGGTGGGGGGAAAGTGAGCAAAATGGCGTATGACATATGGGGAGAAAATCATCCATGCAACCAAAGAAAGCTGAAGTCATTAGTGACCTCACATAACACTAGCAGTTTTGATGGAGTGATTATAAGAGCTGCTTTAAAGGAGTGACACAAAGTATAGACAATGTTTAAAATCAGTTCCCATGTCATCTGGCAGCAAAGAAATGAAGCAATATTCAGAAAGGGACACGGGACCAATGAAAAGTTTATTTAAAATAGGAGATTTCATTAGTTTTCCAAGTTGGTGGGAATGAATGAGTGGAATGAAGAATTGAAATAATGCTATATAAGGGAGGTACCTAGATAAAAGAATCTATGGATCGAAGTAGAACTGAGATCTAATGGATAAAGGAAGGTGGGGCTCATCTGTAGAACTAGAGGTGGGAAGAAAATGAAGTAGATAGTTACGTGCTGATGGAAAGATGCGAAAGTTCTTCTCTCACACAGAGCCAACATCAGTGGATGTGTAGATGGGGAAAGGCATGTTAGAGATGGATGCAGAAAGAAGGTATAGAATATTCAGAAGAATGAGAGTGACAAACACAAGGAAAATAAAGAAGGTCTGCCAAACAGAATCAGTCATTTGAGCCAAGATGCCACAATTTTGAAGAAAAGAGAGATTCCTGTTTTGTTGCATGGGACTTGTCGAAATGTACAATTGTAGGTTTAGAATTTTATATTACTATTCAAAGGAGAGAGAGATGGGCAAGTCACCTGGAGAAGAACTCCAGAGGGCACCGTGGAAAGGTGATGAGACTTGGGTGGGTGTAGGGCATTTTCCTGATTTTGACAGTGCCGAGCACTTGATGGCCTCTTTTGTGGGATAATACAAGTTCCTGGTGGTGACAACACTGAGGGCTTAGGAGGAGGTAGGAGTGGGGACGATGTGAAGCGGGAATAGCTCTGAGCTTCTGTCATTACTCGATTTCAGGGAGGAAGCAGGGAGAGGTCTAAAGTCACGTGATGGATCTTGGTCTTAAGGAGGGAAGCGCGTGGGAAGCACAGTGACAAAGCATACACAGGCACATAATGGGTTGGGTTTAAAGATTCACACAGTGGGACAGTATCTAGTCCAGAGGCTTTGAAACCGCTCTACAGAAGCTTGGAAAAGTGGGAAAGTTCCTCGGAGCAACCTTGTGGGAGGACTTGAAGGAACACCATTCAGAACTCTTTGTCCCCCACCTTCACTCGAACCAGAGTAGCCCTGACTATTCTTATTGTAAGACAAAGACATGAAGATGATTTTTGCAAAATTCTGCAATTAAAACAAAAACCTTTGAAAATCATTGATGTGCTTCAAACCACAATTATTACAAATTTAATTGAGATTATATAGCTAAGACATGTCTGATGCATTGCTTTTAAAAAAATCTTTTATGTGGGATAAAAGTGTTATTTGTGTTTCTTGGGAGGAGTTTTTAAGGATGATTTGAGGAAGTATTGGAGAAGAAAATGGCAACCTGCTCCAGTATTCTTGCCTGAAAATTTTCATGGACAGGAGAGCCTGGTAGGTTCATGGGGTCCCAAAGAGTCAGACATGAATAAGCACGCAAAACACCAAACACAAAAACACCTACTTCTAAAACTCATGTTATTTCTATTATACTTGGATTCTTTACAGCTTCAACTAGTACACTTACATTCCCTTGTTTCACACTGGCTACACCTAACACAAATTATTAAAACATCAGTACATTTGGGGCCACAAGTTAGACAGTACAAGTATATCAAGTTTAAGGTAGACTACTTTTGTTTTTGTTTTTTGTTTTTTTTTTTTAAAGAAATTATTAAGAGACAAAAAATTTTCTTTCCCTTAAGAAGATTTCAGACTTTTTAAGTTTCATGGAAGTACCAGGAAATCACATTAGGAGTTAATATGAAATTTAATATTGACATCTAAGGAGTTTGAGTGCTGGAGGTTCACTTCAGTTCAGTCGCTCAGTCATGTCTGACTCTTTGCAACCCCATGGACTGTAGCACGCCAGGCCTCCCTGTCCATCAGGGAGCTTACTCAAACTCCTGTCCATTGAGTTGGTGATGCCATCCAACCATCTCATCCCCTATCGCCCCTTTCTCCTCCTGCCTTCAATCTTTCCCAGCATCAGGGGCTTTTCCAGTGAGTCAGTTCTTTGCATCAGGTGGCCAAAGTTGAAACTGGCATTTCAAGTTCAACATCATTCCTTACAATGAATATTCAGGACTGAATTCCTTTAGTATGGACTGGTTGGATCTCCTTGCTGCCCAAGGGACTCTCAAGAGTCTTTTCCAATACCACACAAAAGCATCAATTCCCCAGTAATCAGTTTTCTTTATAGTCCAGCTGTCACATCCATACATGATCACTGGAAAAACCATAGCCTTGACTAGATGGACGTTTGTTGGCAAAGGAATGTCTCTGCTTCTTAATATGCTGTCTAGGTTGGTCATAACTTTCCTTCCAAGGAGTAAGCGTCTTTTAATTTCATTGCTGCAGTCACCATCTGCTGTGATTTTGGAGCCCAAAAAAATAAAGTCTGACACTGTTTCCCCATCTATTTGCCATGCAGTGATGGGACTGGATGCCATGATCTTAGTTTTCTGAGTGTTGAGCTTTAAACCAACTTTTTCACTCTCCTCTTTCACTTTCATCAAGAGGCTCTTTAGTTCTTCACTTTCTGTCATAAGAGTGGTGTCATCTGCATATCTGAGGTTATTGATATTTCTCCCAGCAATCTTGATTCCAGCTTATGAATATTCAGGACTGAATTCCTTTAGTATGGACTGGTTGGATCTCCTTGCTGCCCAAGGGACTCTCAAGAGTCTTTTCCAATACCACACAAAAGCATCAATTCCCCAGTAATCAGTTTTCTTTATAGTCCAGCTGTCACATCCATACATGATCACTGGAAAAACCATAGCCTTGACTAGATGGACGTTTGTTGGCAAAGGAATGTCTCTGCTTCTTAATATGCTGTCTAGGTTGGTCATAACTTTCCTTCCAAGGAGTAAGCGTCTTTTAATTTCATTGCTGCAGTCACCATCTGCTGTGATTTTGGAGCCCAAAAAAATAAAGTCTGACACTGTTTCCCCATCTATTTGCCATGCAGTGATGGGACTGGATGCCATGATCTTAGTTTTCTGAGTGTTGAGCTTTAAACCAACTTTTTCACTCTCCTCTTTCACTTTCATCAAGAGGCTCTTTAGTTCTTCACTTTCTGTCATAAGAGTGGTGTCATCTGCATATCTGAGGTTATTGATATTTCTCCCAGCAATCTTGATTCCAGCTTATGCTTCCTCCAGCTCAGCATTTCTCATGATGCACTCTGCAAATAAGTTAAATAAGCAGGGTGACAATATATAGCTTCTACGTACTCCTTTCCTGATTTGGAACCAGTCTGTTGTTCCCTGTCCAGTTCTAACTGTTGCTTTCTGATCTGCACACAGACTTCTCAGGAGACAGGTTAGGTGGTCTAGTATTCCCATCTCTTTCAGAATTTTCCACAGTTTATTATGATCCACACAGTCAAAGGCTTTGGCACAGTCAATAAAGCAGAAATAGTTGTTTTTCTGGAACGCTCTTGCTTTTTTGATGATCCAGCAGATGTTGGCAATTTGATCTCTGGTTCATCTGCCTTTTCTAAAACCAGCTTGAACACCTGGATGTTCACGGTTCATGTATTGCTGAAGCCTGGCTTGGAGAATTTTGAGCATTACTTTACTAGCGTGTGAGATGAGTGCAATTGTGCAGTAGTTTGAGCATTCTTTGGCACTGCCTTTCTTTGGGATTGGAATTAAAACTAACCTTTTCCAATCCTGCGGCCACTGCTGCATTTTCCAAATTTGCTGGCATATTGAGTGTAGTACTTTTACAGCATCATCTTTTAGGATTTGAAATAGCTCAACTGGAATTCCATCACCTCCACTAGCTTTGTTTGTAGTGATGCTTCCTAAGGCCCACTTGACTTCACATTCCAGGATGTCTTGCTCTAGATGAGTGATCATACCATCATGATTATCTGGGTCATGAAAATCTTTTTTGTACAGTTCTTCTGTGTATTCTTGCCACCTCTTCTTAATATCTTCTGCTTCTGTATGGTCCATACCATTTCCGTCCTTTATTGAGCCCATGAATCCCTCCCAATTCTTAGGTGACAGTCACATGGAAAAAATCAGTACAAAAAATTTACCTTAGATCTAGAAAGTGGACACTACTCTTTAGAACAGAGCCTTATAGTACTCAAATCATAATGACAGGGAAAATTACTAGATCAAATAAGGAAACACCAGGACAGTTATTTTGAAAATGTACTTGGTGAGTAATACCAATTCTCTTTAAGGTAACTACCATCAGGGTGTCAAAAGTAAAGTCTGTGAAAAGAGACAGTTGCTTAACTAGTTACTACGGGAAACTGTTGGATTGAAACACTAACATTGCAGCAACAAGGTATAGTATATATTTATATAAACATCTTGTCAGATATTTTTTCCCCAGTAGACTTCACTCTTGGTCAATTCTAAAAAAAGATAGACATTCAACAGATTCTAGATTAAGTATTTTGGGGAAACCGGCTCTCTTAGCAATGGGTCTTAGAAAATAATGCTAGAATCCCGAAAACAGAGTTCAGTAGAAAATGAGATAAAAGTGTAACAAAAGATCAGTAGGGAATTAGTGCTAAAACCAGCAGGAAATCCACAGCACTCCAGACAACAGCTCAGCCAGCTGACTTCTGATAAACAGGGGCTGGGGGAAGGGAGCCAAGCCCAGAGACTCAAAGCAGCAGGAATAGGGGGCGCATTGGCAGGAAACAATGGAGGCTGCCCGGGGTTTCATTGAAAAGTTAATTGAAGCAACAAGCTGAGAACCCTGGAGTCAGAGAGCTCGCTCTGGGAGGCAGATGGAGCAGTGCAACAGGAAGAAACTGAAACAACAAGAATGAAAAAAAGCAGCCAGTGCTACAGATGAAGAAATCTCAGTCCTAGGAGTCTTGAATAATCCCTGGCCATCCAGCGGGGCTACAACTGTGGTGGCTGGTGGTTTAGTCGCCAAGTCATGTCCGACTCTTGTGAACCCATGGACTATAGCCTTCCAGGCATCTCTGTCCATGGGATTCTCCAGGCAAGAATAACTGGAGGCAGTGGCCATTTCTTTCTCTAGGGGATCTTCCCAACCCAGGAATCGAACCTGGGTCTCCTGCATTGCAGGTAGAGTCTTTACCGACCGAGCTACAATCAGTAAAAAAGACCACATGTTAAATGCAGTGGAAAACGTGCATTTGAATTATATGGGAATGCATGGGTCTCCTCCATTACACATTTATTTTAAAGGAATTATGAGGTATTTATGAAATGGTGAGAAATGTAATGAAATTAATGAGAAAAAATTTTCTCATTTTAAAAGACACCAAAATCCAAAAGATTAATTTGAGCTACTGTGATTTAGAAAAAGTATCAGTAATAACATAGCAGCCCATATGGTTAATAAATTATGGACAAGGATGTTCTGGAGATTCTGGTTAAAAGATAGGACCGTGCTATATAAAGAGAAATATGACATAGGGAACTATATTCATTATCTGTAATAAACCATAATGGAAAATAATATGCAAAAGACTACATATGTACATGTATAACTGAATCACTTTGCTGTACAGCAGAAATTGCCACCTATATTCATCAATAGGTTTAAATCACCTATGCTTCATTAAAAAAATAGGAGCTTTCCTTTTCTCAGGTTCTTAGAGGTAGTCCAATGGATACACAAGTTGCTTTTGCTCTATAACCTCTCTATTAAATATACAAATCAGTTCATAGAAGAGTTCGATCTTAGGTGTTAAGACATAGGGGACATTAAGAAGTTTAAGAAGTTATGCTAGATCAGGCTCTAGGGAAAAGAAACCCTCCCAGTTCAGTTCAGTCGCTCAGTCGTGTCCGACTCTTTGCGACCCCATGAATTGCAGCACACCAGGCCTCCCTATCCATCACCATCTCCCAGAGTTCACTTAGACTCACGTCCATCAAGTCCATGATGCCATCCAGCCATCTCATCCTCGGTCGTCCCCTTCTCCTCCTGCCCCCAATCCCTCCCAGCATCAGAGTCTTTTCCAGTGAGTCAACTCTTCGCATGAGGTGGCCAAAGTACTGGAGTTGGTGGCTCAGAGGTTAAAGCGTCTCCCTCCAATGCGGGAGACCTGGGTTCGATCCCCGGGTTGGGAAGATCCCCTGGAGAAGGAAATGGCAATCCACTCCAGTATTCTTGCCTGGAGAATCCCATGGACAGAGAAGCCTAGTAGGTTACAGTCCATGGGGTCACAAAGAGTCGGACACGACTGAGCGACTTCACCTTCCTTTCCCACTAAGAAACCCTCTAAGAACCAACAAATTTTAGGGGATTTCTGCTACAGACGTCTTCAACATTAGAGAGAGGTGGGCAGAAAGGTGTATCTGAGCAAGTTCAGCTCAGAAGATACAATCATTCATAAATTCAGGTTATTTGAAAGAGAAGAAATTATCAAAAACACTGAAAGAAAAAGGACCACATTTTCCTCTCAAAGTTGGATTTGTAGAATAATTTTTTAGTGGTTTTAAGTGTTATCTTCTGACTAGTAAACAGGAAACGTGTTAGCACAGCTACAAAAAAAGGTAATTAGAAAGGTATACATAATTTCACTTTCTTGATTGACAAGAAATGAGTATACAGAAAGATCCTGATCCTTCATTAAAACACTCACCTTTGCTTTTTAACTTGTTGAGCAAAAATGTAACAAATTATCTCAAGTTGCAGTGTATATACTCAGTGATCAAAGAATTAAGGAAGATCACAGTTAATTAGCCAAAGGTAATGAGACAAGAATGAATAGCATTTGAGCTAGAAAATTAAAAATTTTCAAGAATGTTGTAGAATATGCAATTAGATGTGGAAATTTATTTTTAAAAGAATATTCATTTTATTAATATGAATTATTTAGTGTGGGTAAAATACTAAGAAAGTACAAAGAAATTAAATATCAGTTTACCAGAAGATTCTAAAACTTACAGAATTCTTGATGTTACTGATTTTCAAGTGCCATTACATTAATGTGTATCATTTTAAGACATAATACCCATAAAAATAATTTGATAATAGATTAACAGTGTATGAAAGAACACCCTTTTCATATATAATATATTGATACTAATTCCCATAATATAAGCTTTTTGACGAAAGTGAAAGTGAAGTAGCTTAGTCGTGTCCGACTCTTCACAATCCCGTGGACTGTAGCCTACCAGGCTCCTCGCTCCATGGGATTCTCCAGGCAAGAATACTGGAGTAGATTGCCACTTCCTTCTCCAAGGGATCTTCCTGACCCAGGGATTGAACCCTGGTCTCCTGCACTGCAGGCAGACGCTTTAACCTCTGAGCCAGTTTGGTTCATATTGCAAAAAAGTGTGTGCAATTCACATAGAGTTTGACTTTCAATTTACATTTGGTAAGTTGATTTGAATAGAGGTTTTAAAAAGAAATGGGAAGTCAGATACAAAAGAGTGTGCACTGAAGATTAAATAAATCATCTATTTGAATCATCCAATAAAGGCTTCCCCAATAACTGATGCAATGCACGAGATGGAGGAGGTGCAGATTTGATCCCTGGAAGATCCCTTTGAGGAGCAAATGGCAACCCATTCCAATATTCTTGCCTGGGAAATCCCATGGACATAGCGGCCTGGTGGACTATAATCCAAAGGGTTGAGAAGAGTTGGGTGCAACCGAACATGAGCACAATATGGTGTTTATTAGATCCTGACTCTTGTGTTAGCTGGCATCATTTCCTGCTGTAGTCAGTAGGCTTTTAAAAGTATGACTTACTCAGCATTTATTATTTGTCAGGAATTGTGATTATATGTGTATGTATTCTTGCATTTATTCCTTAATGTAGTTATTACAATCTCCTCTTTATAAATGAAGAAGAATTGGGGATTAGAAACTAGATACAGTGAATGCACCAGATATTCATGTTGTCAAGATTTAAAAATAAGATATTTATCAATGTACATGCCAGAACTATGACTCTCATAATGTGATATAAGAAATTATTTTCAGACTGAATTAAAACTATTATCAGAAAGCATCTTTTCAATACACTTCTGGAAAAAGCCTAGAGAGGAAATCTGCATTTATTATGTGCAAAGGATATGGTACTTGTGGAAAGCTTAAGTATATGTTAAACTTCCAGATTTTATTCTCATCATATTTTAATCAATTCTTGAAGCACTGCTAAATTAGCCAGTTAAGTAAGAAAACAAGAAGGGAAGAAAACATCACTAGTAACTGTTAGCCCTGAGGAACAATGGCAGAGACAGAGCTGGACCCTGTGTCAGAAGACCTGGCTTGGAATTCCAGCCTGTCCACTTCAAGTTTGAGCAAGCACTACAACCTTCTTGAACCCTCCCTGAAAAATAAGGGCAATACCACTAAATTATCCACTTGACACAATTTCAAGAGTTTCAAAGGACATTCTCCTGACTAAAGTGATCTGCAAACCAGAAAAGTTGCTTTCTTCACATACCTTAAAATTTAATTATTATCAATGCCCCGATTATCCTAAAAACTCATTTGCAAATCCAACCTGCTTTTTAGTTTTCATCTGAAATACTGGTACTATGTTATAAAACATTCTACTCTATTCCAGGATCAGCACTGGATGGAAAATATTGTGTGGTGAATGGAAATAACTCTTATTTTGAATTCTAACTTTTAAGAAATTGAGTGGTGAACAACATTTTAGAAAACACAAAAGCTTTTAAGCCTCCTGTGGTCTAAATGGTGTCTGAAGGGAGGGATCCTTGAATGTGTACAAAGGGAGAAAACACAGTTCCCATGCACTCTGCTTGCCTTCCAGAGCCTAATGGCCACACACATTAAAGCAACAAGAAAATCGAGCATGCATATTTCAAAACTCCTCAAATGTTTATGCCATAAACGAGAAGTTAAAAATGGAGATGTCAAGTGATTAAACAGACATTTTTACCAGGACTTGGTGAAAATATATATTAATACAAGCACTTTTAAAACTCAAGTATATTATACCATGTTTCTTAGGAAATGTTACAGGCATCTATGTATCAAGGCTATTTTCTAACTGCAAAACAGCTGCAATAGCAATGAATCTTTGCAAATATATCTCTTGTACCAAAAAATTATTCTGAGTCTAGTTATTCAGGGAAATCTTATCAAAAATCATTATCTTTTAAATACAAAAAATAATGTACAATATAAAAATTAAAATATTTATAAGTATATAGATAATATATTAAAACCAACTCTTCACAAAGGTATGTTGGAATTATTACACAGAAATATATAACTTTGGGTAACTCAAGTCTTCAGCTGTGTCATTTTGAAAACAAGTATGTATTTAAAAGGGGCAATCAGATTATCATTAGATGAAATGTAATCATCAACATAGCCATTTTATGGCAACAAACGAAAGTAGGATTTACAGTAAAAAATCAATCTATTTCTGTCTTTTCAGTATTTTAACAATGGTATGTATTTTTTGAGCCGTATAAGAGTGCTGGGCTTCCTTTGCTCAGCAATGAAACATCATTAATAGTTAATGAAGAAGAAGTAGAATCCAAGCAGCTGCACTTAACTCCAATGCACTTTAAAGCATTTTTCTAGAGCTGGATATGTAATCATCATGTACGGATTCTGCATTTGAGGACTAAGGCATATATACACAAGGGAGGCAAGTCATTAAATAAGCACCACAGAGGGAAGGCATATAAGGGAAGCAAGAACAATGCAAGAGGCACTGGATATACTAGTGGGAAAGCAGGATTTTAGCAAGGAGCTTCAGGTTGAAGAGGATTTTTTTTTTTTAATAGGTAGAAAGAGGTGGCTTCAAGGAAAGGGATAGAAATCTAGTGGCAGATTCATGTCAATGTATGCCAAAACCAATAGAGTACTGTAAAGTAAAATAAAAAGGAAGCTCTAAAAAATAAATAAATTAAAAAAAAAATAGATGAGCTAGGGCATGGTGAGAGAAACTGAGGAAGGAGACAGATGAAGGCTGAAAAGCTACAGTTTGTGCTTGTGGAAGGTCAGTCCAAGATGAAAACAACAGCAGAAAGGAGCTAAGGCCTGCCCAGGTAAGAGACTGCATATTTCTCATTCTCAAGGTCAAGGAGACCTTCCCAACTATACATGTGGAGAAGTTTCTCGGAGGTCAAAAGGGAGGGGGCGCCACCCTGTAGTAGGTGATGTCAACTTACCCATAGGCCTCTTGGGCAGAATCCATCTTTGGCTAAGAGCTGAACACACATGGGGAAGGACCCTGAGATAAGCCAAATACAGACTCAGAACCAGGCAAATAAGGTGACTGGCTAAAAGGAAACCTGGAAGAAATGCTCCATATAAGTGATTCAAACAACTGCAAGAGAGCAAATTTTTTCTGAGCCTGCCCTGTCTGTCTACCCCACACAAACTTTTTTTTTTTTCCTCCTAATAAATACTTTTTGTTTGACTACGTTCTGTCTGTCTGTGGGAATTCATTTCTATGAAGCTAATGGACCATAGTCTCATCACTGGCCATTGTCCCTATTGGCCTGACGACTAAGATTTGGAGCTCAACTGCAGAAGCCTAACTTCAGTCTCTGGCTGGGGAACTGAAATCATGCTTCAAGCCACTGCANCACATGGGGAAGGACCCTGAGATAAGCCAAATACAGACTCAGAACCAGGCAAATAAGGTGACTGGCTAAAAGGAAACCTGGAAGAAATGCTCCATATAAGTGATTCAAACAACTGCAAGAGAGCAAATTTTTTCTGAGCCTGCCCTGTCTGTCTACCCCACACAAACTTTTTTTTTTCCTCCTAATAAATACTTTTTGTTTGACTACTTTCTGTCTGTCTGTGGGAATTCATTTCTATGAAGCTAATGGACCATGGTCTCATCACTGGCCATTGTCCCTATTGGCCTGACGACTAAGATTTGGAGCTCAACTGCAGAAGCCTAACTTCATTCTCTGGCTGGGGAACCGAAGTCGTGCTTCAAGCCACTGCAGGCCGAGGCTACCAGAGATCAAACTACAGATGACCCAAGGAAAAAGGGATTGTCTGCTCTAAGCAGAGGAATGATGTCTAACAGTGTTCAGCAGGTGGGCAGAGGTTGGCGTGCACAGTTCATGAAGCTGCTGCCATTGATGTGAGAGTGAACATATGCATGGACCAAGGAACTGGGAGGCCAGAACCAAGGCCAGAACCCAGGTCAGGGCGAACTACACCAAGAGCTCAGTACAAGCTGAGAAGGCAGGGTGTCTTGCTCAAAAAGCGGATAAAAGTGCCTTGAAATGCACTAAAGTGTAACTTTTTCCTTCAGTTTTCCTTTTGATAAGTCATAATTTTTTTTTTAATTACCTTGCCTGCACTCCATTATCTCTTTGGACTTCACCATGAAACACAAACTCAAGATGAAATTAAGAATTTTAAGACAGGATCTCAGCATTAAACCCAAATGCAGGGCTTTCTGTGCACGAGGTCCTACGCAGATGCTCATTCGGGATGCTGGTGTCATCAGCAGTCCTCACAGTAGATGCCAAAAGCCTAGGGTCAGGCACCATTAGTGGGGATGGAAAGGTATAGAAAGGAAAAACAGTTAAAAAAAAAAACCACACCAAGTATAAGGTACATACAGATTCATTTACCCATTTGATAGGCACTATGAAGGCCATTTGATTAACAATTTGATGGTAGACAGAAAACTAAGGTTCTAGTTTGGTTTACCAGGTAAATAATGATCTTATTGAACAAGAAAGGGGCCCAGAGGGAAAATGTGACATTTGTGAAAGGAGGAGATACTAGATTTAAGCCATGTTTAACATGGCTACTGTATATTTTTGACTAGTAATAGCAAGAAAGTTTGTAGAACTATGCTCTGGATCCTAGTTAGAAGAGAAAAGGTTTGAAGATCATTCATGTAAACATAACAGTGGAAACAGAAATGAGTGAATGTGGAGAATCATAACATTCTCTTAAAGGAATTTATGCCAGCCGAGGATAGGTCAAGCACATGTGTCAATTTTAAAGAAAAAAAACAAAACAAAACCTGTTACTTTGTAAAACTTCAGAGCTGCTGCAACATCATTCAGCTGAGTTTTAAACACAAACTCTCAAACTTTAATTTTGCTCAATATATTAATGAATGAATACAGATATATCAGGCAAAGAACCAATATAAGGCTCTTCGAATAGTGGGGAAAGATACAGGAAAGGAGATTCCATAAGTGCAAGAGGGTGCCTAAAGAAACAAGAAAGAATTCACAGACAAAAGGACCAAGAGATAAAGGAAGGCAAACAAAATGCTATAGTTTGCTGATTTTGATATACAAACCCAATTCAGCAATCAGTTAACCAACAGATTCATTTAGAAATATTTTCATAAGCTTTATTTCACTTCTTTGGAGAATCTAAAGTAAAATGTAGTAATAACTCAGGTCATCATTTACTCCATGGTCTTGAATACCTAAAGTCAGGTTTTCTTACCTTTCTATGCAAAATATTATTAACTTGGGAAAGGTATTATTAGGCTACTGTAATGGCCATAGCAATTTTTCCACAACTTATATTTTAAAATACCTATCTACCCACCCACCCCCTAAATTTTTTAATCTTTTAATATATGAACAAACTACCTAAAAATTACAAATATATTTAATAACTGTTAGCTATGCAGAGAACATGTCTCAAACATTTTATAATAGGTATGTGTATGTTGTAACATTAATTGCTTGAGTATAATTATTAATAGATATATTTTTCAGTTTTATACATAGTCGTTTGTGCATATATGTAACTATACCTATATATGCATATATAGATATTTATATGTATAAATTCTACATAGGTTTATACATGTAAGATGCTATGTATTTTAAAAACAAGAGCAAGAAGAAAGGTTTATCTGTCTGCTATATCATTATGGTGAAGTCAGAGGTTAATTATTTAGAAAGGTGCTCTTTAATAATATCATGGCTGGTCTATTGTGAATTTTCTCCCTTTTAAACAGCAGGATTTCTTCCATACTGTATATGCCATGTAATTACTTCACTTGAATGCAATACTTTAATGAAGACCATTTTAATTAAATTAAATTTCTCCCTTGTGGTAACTCAATCAAAATGCATCACACCCTCATTATAATGTAATCTGTAGGAGTCCAACATTATAAGTGCTATAAGGAGGGTTTATTTTAATAACAGCAGCAATAATAAACTATCAAGTTATATAATATCATAACTGAAAATTTCATGTTAAGTTCACAGCCTATGCATTTTATTTCCTAATTAGTTTAGTCTGTTTATGTTGCTTTATTAGAGTAATGCCATTCAAAGAACTATCTTCTGTTTGACTAATATTTATGACAAGCCTCTACTTCAACTGGCATAATTAAATTTACATAAATAATTAAACAATTTCTTTCCAATTCAGTAGTTATCATCATAGGCCTGTTTTAAACACAATTCACTTTTATTTCATAGAGTCCTGATCAGACTGGACATATTTCAACTTGAAAGAATGTCATCTACGTTTTAAGAGGTCAAGATGGGTTCAGGAAAATATTCACACAGTGAACTAAATGAAAACTAAATAAAAGGAATTTAGCCTTGTTATTTTAAACTAATAGTATTTTGAATAAGTATAACTGCTTACATTTTGATGGGATTCAAAAATATCCAAACCATAGTAAATTATACAATTGTTTCTTTTAGATTTATATATATATATATATATATATAAAACATGTGTTTCAAAGAATATATTCCTTAGGCAAATTATGAAAAACAGTGGTAATCAGTTCTCATTATATTCAACCAAAAGCAAGTTATGAAATTATAGTCATACTCCAGATTTTCATTTTGGACTTCTTCAATGTCTGAGACAGCATAGTACATCAGTGAGATTTCTAAATTAACACAATGTTTCCATTTACTGGCCTCGCTACATAGAGAGCTCATAAAACATGTGTTTCAAAGAATATATTCCTTAGGCAAATTATGAAAAACAGTGGTAATCAGTTCTCATTATATTCAACCAAAAGCAAGTTATGAAATTATAGTCATACTCCAGATTTTCATTTTGGACTTCTTCAATGTCTGAGACAGCATAGTACATCAGTGAGATTTCTAAATTAACACAATGTTTCCATTTACTGGCCTCGCTACATAGAGAGCTCAGATTCATCCTGGTTTCCAGCTTCTCCCTCCTACTATGGGATTTAGTTGGTCATTGAGTTCAACAGCTTACACACCACACCTAAGTATCTCTTGTGTCCATCCACTCCTTCCTATCTTTATTGCCATTTTCCTAAATGATGTCCGTTTGACCACTACAATAGCTCCTCGGTCTTTATGGCTGCCGACTCAGCCCCTTCCACGCTGCCCTGCATATTGCTTCCAGAATAAACTCAAGATGTCAGAGACGCCACACAGTTTCATTCCAACCACAGACCGCATGAGAGACACCCCTACCTTGGGCTCTGCCCTTTAGAGGGCCTTGTTCTTTCCTTTCTTCATCCACACCCCTTCCAAAGTGCAAGGGATATACGGGGCAAGTGGGATGCGACTGTCCAGAGCTTACTACGTCTATGCTCCCTAATCCCTTAAGACCATTGAGGCAGCTTCTAGGACCTGCTCGAACCCCTTCCTCAGGTACTTCCTCTGACCTGAGAAGGGGCCAAGAGGCACCTGCTTGGGAGTAGGGGGTAGAACTTGGCCACGTGGGCTGGGCTGAAGTTGCTGGGACTGGTGTAGGAAGGGGATCAACTGAGTTCTGCAGTATCCCTGTACTGCCCTGTGATAAAGTGGAACTCTGAATAACAAAGGTCAAAGATACCCACAGATATCATTTTACTCACTTTGTGTGACAGTTCTTAAGCCTGGAAAGGCAAAAACACGCGTGTGCTTTTCACCTATTTCTTATAACCTTCAAGGTTTGCCTGAGTTGTGATGCCACCCAATTCTACCAAAGATCAGCTTATCATGTGCCCCTCAGACAAGTTCTTCCACTGTTTGCACAATTTCCACATGACCTGTTTGTGATATCTCTCTGTAGACTGCTCATCAGGTATCTATTCTACACATGGGATAGTTGGTTGTTTCCCTACGACCCAGTTGTGTCCTAGGCCCCTCCACTAGACTCACTTTGAAGCTATACTCAGCACATACCGTCCCTCCACAAACACTAAACTAGATATAGATTTTTTTATCATACGTTCCGTGGGTAGCAGGGAGAGAACTCCCTCATGCACACAGCAGAAACACCATCAGATTCCCCACAAGGCATCTTTATACTCTGCATAGTTTCTTTCCCTGACTTGTTGCATTCATGTTCTGTCCTCTCTTCCTTTATAAAGACTCTAAAAATCATTTCTATTATCTTGGACTGTTCAGCATCTGCCTCTATTTAGTACACACCACTCAGCAAAAATAAAGTAGTTAAGTAAATACTGTCCCAGACCAGCTGCTAGTCTTCAAGCACTGCCTTGAATAATCGCCTCCATGAAACAGGTCCCTGGGGAGGTGAGGAACGTCCTGCTTCTAAGAAAGTAAGAATCTCTCCATATTGTAATAGGCACAGAATGTTTCTCCCTCAAATTATCAGACAACTTAGTGTTTGCCAGACTGACATTGTGCCTGATGGAAATGCTTTCCCCAAGAAACATTCCTGTTTTGGATAACCAAACTTAAATCCTGGTTTGGACGGGAATATGATACTTCCTCAATAAGGATACATATCTAAAGATATTTAATTAGAGTCAGCAGGTGATGGAGATGTGTTTATTACTGTCCCTGTGATTTCAATTACACAACCTAAGTCAAACCTCTCTCTGGGGGATGCAGGGAAGTTAACTGGCACTGTTTTTAACCTTCATCTTTATTTTTCATCCTTTTTCACCCTTAACATAATTCACTTCACTCTGGTTAGAGTATTTTTCAGACTATCTTAACTGTTTCCTCATGCACAGAGAAGGGGATCTCTGTCTCTAATTTCAAACCTGATGTTTTCCTTAGTAGCTCACTTAATTTTTGGATTATTTTACTGTTTATCCTTACACTTATTCTCATTATTTTTGAATATATTTTTATTTTTCATCTACCTAGATAATTTTGAATTTCCAAAGTAAATTCTGAAAACAAAATAAAATGTAACAACAATACCAGCACTAATAATGATATGCAACTGCAAACGTCAGCACTTGGATGTCTTTCAAAGTCCCTGAAATCCATTTTAGGCTTTGCTAGTGAACAGAGGTGTCTACTTCAAATAACATCACAATGGAAACTTTTTCAGTTGGGAATTTGACCGTGTTTTTCAATGCACTTTTAAAGAAAAGTGCTTATTTTAAACTTTATATATTCAAGCATGCATGTAATAAAATGATATCAATGATGCAAGACACTTCAACTTTAAAGAAGTACACAAAATTGATTAAAATGTGGTCTTAGCTCCCAAGGGGCTCCCATGTTAGAAGAAACCCACACAAATTTGTAGTCATCAACAGCTAACCTGGGACGCTGAAAAGAAGGGGAGGAGAGCAGAGGTAAGCAGAAGTAAAGTATAAAGCAAGTCCTAGGTAAGCTCCAGTTTCTATGTGGATTCAGGTTTTGACAACTTAGAGCAAGTGTGTACTAAACAGAATCCCCGGTCTTTGCTCTGGCCTTAACACTTAATCATTTCCAATAAGAGCCACCTGATTCTAGGGAAGTCCATTGCTCATCTCTGGAATCAGCATATTAGAGTTGCCTAATTTCCGTCTAACTAAAACCACAGCCAGCATCAGAGCCAGACGTGATTAATCACACAGGGAATCAATACTATAAAATTGCCTACTTTGCATATATTAAAGATGCACAACTATCTACATATCTATGGTAACAGAAAGCACGTGGTCATCATAAATTAAGGTTCAGCCAGCTTCCATAATACAATGGTCCTTGCTCCTGCTGTGAAAGTGAAAGTGAAGTCGCTCAGTCACGTCCAGCTCTTTGTGACACAATGGACTGTAGCCCATGAGGCTCTTCCATCTATAGAATTTTCCAGGCAAGAGTACTGGAGTGGGTCGCCATTTCCTTTTCCAGAGGATCTTCCCTACCCAGGGATCAAACCTAGGTCTCCTGCACTGCAAGCAGATACCTTTACCATCTGAGCCACGAAGGAAGCTCCTTTCTTCTCTGTACATTTTCAGGTTAAACAATGAAGCTCTGTATCTTAATTTGAGGAGAGCTCTCACACATGGCCCAACCTAGTGATGAGCCCGGAAGCTCCGGGGGATGTCGGTGAGAAGGGAAAGGGAGGAGAAATGGAGGGTCCATCCCTACAAGGCAAGTAATGAGTCACCACCAGGACCCCTAGTGGTTAAGAACTGTGGCCTTCCACTCTTACCCCCAAGAAATGCATGCATATCTGTCAGGTATTACTAGGAAGGATGGCTTTAGGCAAGGTGGATAATTATCCTGGATACTACTTGTTCTGTAATTTTATTAGATAACTTTCCTAGGGGAATAATTCTACAATAAATATATCTAACTGGACAAGTCTACCTCTGTCTCATACTCCTCTCAAAGTCAGTGATGGTGTCAAGTCTCAGAGCCCTGTAACTTACTGACTTTCCCAGAGAGGGGCCACTAACAAAGCAACTGATGACTACTTTTGCTTGGCATTTCCTTGTCAACTTAAAAAAAATGCACAACATGAGAAACACAAGTTAAGTTTTATCAGGGGCAAAATGAATACTGCAGTCCAGGAGATAGCACTTCAGATAGCTGAGAAACTGTTCCAAAGAGGCGGTAGGGGGGAAGGTCAGCATATATGTGATTTTAGTGAAGAGGGATCGCATGCAATCAAACACATATTTTTCCAGAAGGTTTCTACTAGTCTCATGAAGTTTTGCTAGTCACAAGGAACAGTTGGTCACCATGAAGGCTTTTAGTGGTTTTCTAGATAAAAGGAGATGTGGGCTTTTAGAATCAGCTCCTGAAAATATCCAACTATCTGAAGACCTTTCCTGCCAGTTTTTCTAGAGCACAGAAAGCCTCATTACTGCTCTCTACCCTGAACTCCTTTCAGGAGGTGTTGAAAATCAGCAGCTGCCACAGCACATGATTTAATCCTTGTAGAAATAGATGGCAAGTGCAAATGGCAAGGGCCAATTTGTAGCCGACAGCTTCTAACTCCAGTCGGAGAAGAGAGGCCCAACGTCAGGCTGTGGAGAGGAAAACACACGAGGCTTCTGGACAGTTATNGATAACTTTCCTAGGGGAATAATTCTACAATAAATATATCTAACTGGACAAGTCTGCCTCTGTCTCATACTCCTCTCAAAGTCAGTGATGGTGTCAAGTCTCAGAGCCCTGTAACTTACTGACTTTCCCAGAGAGGGGCCACTAACAAAGCAACTGATGACTACTTTTGCTTGGCATTTCCTTGTCAACTTAAAAAAAATGCACAACATGAGAAACACAAGTTAAGTTTTATCAGGGGCAAAATGAATACTGCAGTCCAGGAGATAGCACTTCAGATAGCTGAGAAACTGTTCCAAAGAGGCGGTAGGGGGGAAGGTCAGCATATATGTGATTTTAGTGAAGAGGGATCGCATGCAATCAAACACATATTTTTCCAGAAGGTTTCTACTAGTCTCATGAAGTTTTGCTAGTCACAAGGAACAGTTGGTCACCATGAAGGCTTTTAGTGGTTTTCTAGATAAAAGGAGATGTGGGCTTTTAGAATCAGCTCCTGAAAATATCCAACTATCTGAAGACCTTTCCTGCCAGTTTTTCTAGAGCACAGAAAGCCTCATTACTGCTCTCTACCCTGAACTCCTTTCAGGAGGTGTTGAAAATCAGCAGCTGCCACAGCACATGATTTAATCCTTGTAGAAATAGATGGCAAGTGCAAATGGCAAGGGCCAATTTGGAGCCGACAGCTTCTAACTCCAGTCGGAGAAGAGAGGCCCAACGTCAGGCTGTGGAGAGGAAAACACACGAGGCTTCTGGACAGTTATCTGGGCTCCAACCAGAGCACTTCTTCACCAGCCTTTGTTTTCTCCTCCTTGTCTCCAGCCCCAGGGGATCTTGATTATGGTGTTCATCCATCACTGCCAAATGGTCCAACTCCAAGGGAGATGGGCCAGACCCAACTCCCTGTTGTGCTTTCATCACTATTAATATGCAAACCTAATTTATCCTGGGTATCTACTGTCTATAAATCTTTGGCAATACATCAGTAAACAAAAGCACAGGACCAGGCCAAACACTGCAAGCTTCTTAGAAGCAGAACTTATTGAGGCATCTAAGGATTTCTTAGCCCGATGTTGCACACAGAAGGACTGTTGGGTAGGTCACAAGAGGCTCTGCAGTTTCCTAGTTAGGGCTTACCAGTCCCTCCTCTGCGGTGACCGGAGACTCAGCTCCTGCAGCAGGATTCTAGAATAGGGTCTTGGCCTCCTCCCAGCTGAGATGCCAGTCTAGGAACTAGTCTTATTCTTGGAGAGAAATATAATTTGAACATGTCACAATCATTAGGGAAGGGAAGCTTGTCAAAGATGCTCTCTGACCTAGACCTACATAAATGCACATGATTTCAAAGGTCAAATAGGGAAGGAAGGAGAGTCTGGAGGAAGGCTGCTGAAGGAGGTGTAAGAGAACAGGGAAATCGGTGTAAGTACTGGACATTTTTGAAAGCCAAGCAAAGGTTTCCTCCCTCATTTATGTCATTCTGTAAGAATTATTGGCAGGTGGGATTAAGGAGTTCAAGAAGTTAAGAGAAAATAGGAGACAAAGATCATGAAATAAAGATCTGAAAGTGAAAAGCAGTATTGGGAATGGTGAATAAGTGACTTTTGACTTATTTGACTGAAGTGTTAGATAATCAATAGATGTAGCACACGTTAACGTATGTAAGTTAAACATGGCTATTTTTCAACTAATCTCTAAAAATGAAATCTCTACAGATACAGTATTATTAGAAGTAAGCCAACTACTAAAGCAAATAAATTTGCTGACAATAGAATTAACAGTGATTTGACAGTATTCTAAAGCTTAGATAAACAGATAATGGCTTGACCATTATTATTTTATAGCTTTTTCTCGGAATATTTCATTTGAAGTTATCAAAGTCACTAAATCCTCTCCTAGAGGGAAAATCCTTGCGATATAAGTATTAAATTTTTATTGAATAATTAAGACCATATGGTAATTGCACTATTTATTATTAAAAACACAGAAAGTCAACAGTGGTTGTTCTTTTCTGAATGAAACAAAAAAGACTGCATAAATAAATGTGCAAAAATGGCTTATAGACATATTAACAAGACAGAAACAAAACATACCTCTAAAGGAATGTTAAAACAGCCTCCTGCATTATTTATTCTAATTTCAACTTTTTATGCCCTTCGTCTGGGAAGCTGCTAAATTTCTCCACTGTTTCCTTATATCAATTATGTGAACTATAAAACTGCTATGCCAACATCCTCAAATAATTTTTCCATCATTTACATTATCTAAAATGCTAATATCTACCTATTAGAGGGGTCAGCTAACCCTAGCCCATGAAGCCAAACACAGCAACTTGCAGCGCTGGTAGTGAAGTTTCTGTGTAACTCAGACATCCCTATTTGTTCACATCTCATCTATGATGGCTCTCCCATAGAGATGGCAGAGTTAAGTACTTGCAACAGAGATCTTACCCCCTAAAGCCTAATATTACTACCAGACCCTTTAGAGAAATGGTTTGTGGACTATTGACAGAGGATTATTTTATTTTTGTCTTCTTTATTTATATTTTTGTGATCCTCTCAAGGAAGCCACACTTGGCAGGGATTCCTACTTTTTCTCTCATTTTGCAAATGTGTTGTTAGTATCATTAAACAATCATTATCATGTTCATTTTTTAATATTGCTCCTTCATTAAAAAAAAAAGTTTTCTGATAAACCCACCAGGGTTCCCTTAAAGGTCAGAGCATACTACTTTCTGGTAGAAAGAGGTTAGTCTTTTTACAAATCATTTTGTTTAAAACTTTTTTGGATCCAAGTTAGTTTGTTCTAATTTTCAAGAAAAAGTTGTGTGTATTTTCTTTAATAAAGTTCACCAATAGAATGGAGAAGTACAATGTCATAATAAACATTTTGGAGTATCTTTTTGTTTGTCCTTAGGTTTCTTACGAAATTTCTTTTGTGCTGAAACCTCTTATCAAGAGCCTCACAGACAGCTAAACATATGAAATTCTGTAGAGAATCTATGCCTGCTTATTTCATGCTAAATCCCACTCCACCATCTCAAAGATCTAGAATAAGGTACATAAATACTGCTCACACCTGGAAGGGTAGCCAACCTTAAAGATCAAGAGCATTCAGACTTTTAAAAAGCATTCTTGCGATCCCTACCGGAGACAGTGATGAACAAAAATGATTGCCATAGCTAGAGCTCCTAATCGAAATGTGATAAATTCAGGATATTCTGAGGAAATACATATTTTATTTTCTGGTTAAAAGAGAATATCAGTTGTGAAGAATTTAATAAAATGTTAGAGATATATTATCCCTTCTACATGGATGAAGAACTTCTCTCTGTAGAGTTTATTATAATTCAAAGTTCACAAAGGGCAGACAGTGAAATTAGGCTCATTGTTATATTGTCACTGAATAACAACAGGAAGATGAATAGATGTTTGGATGAAACAAGTTTTCTTGTTCTTTTTTTTTTTATTTTCTACATATTTGAAATGTTTTCCTGTGAGATACAAAGTACTACTGGTAATCACAGCATAGTTTTCATTGACTAGATGACTAGATTTTCCCTTATTCAAATGTTGGGAGGAGGAAAAATTTAAAGTTGAACCAGTGTCTTGGTTTTACAGTATTTTATTATGAAGTAAGATTTTCTATATTCCTAAGTAGTTTATTTTATATAGTGTCAACATTTTAAACTACATTGTCTAACCTGTAGGAAAGCTTTGACAATTAGAAACAGGTTTACTAATCTGTGAAGAAGCAGTATTATTACTCAGGACAGCTTTTATTCCATTTAAAAACCATTACATATGTTAGCTTCAGCTTGCAGATGATACATCATGGTGATTAAGACTCTTGCATCAGGAATCAGAACTGGGTTTAATTTTCTGTTTTCTTAATTATTCAGAGCGTAGCTTCAGCAACGCACTTATGTCTCAATTTTCACATTACTTAAAAAGTAGAGTATTTCCTTATAAGGCTTAAATGAGGCGGAGAGAAAAGGTACCAAGGGAAAATGTAAAGAAGTGTAGGGGAGGGAGAGAGAAAAACCCAGGAACAAGAGGCCAGTGGGAGCTAAAGCAGAGGAAGAAGGTCATTAAAGTGAGCAAAGCAGCAGCCACTCTGACACTTCCCCACATCTAAAGAAGTGCGGTCAATGGCCTCAGATGCCTAGTGTTTGCTGTAGTCAAGTCAACACTGAAAGTTAAATGAAATATTGAGATTTTATGAACATAATACCTAGGACTAGTAGACAGTACTCACTTTCAAGATCAAAGGGAAAGATGTGTATTGTATATCCAAAAGCAAAAAAGGATATGCTTGCAGAAATTATAATTCTAAGCAAATCAGTAGTGGTAATTTTTAAATGAAAACTAAAATATTAATTATCCTAACTAAAATTGATTTGAAGTCTACAAAAACTGGTTCTTAGCCAGATGCCCCTGAATGTGAGGAAGAGCATAAAGAAAATATTTGAGCTAATTAGAAAGATGCTCAATCAGAAGATGTACTTTTGAAATATAAATATCCTAGAGGTGAACGTGATTGATACTAATTGTAAGGGAACAATGGAGAAAAAGCACGCGCGCGCGCGCACACACACACACAGGAAATGAAAATTTAGAGGAAGGCCATGACCTAACAGGAGTTCCCTAAAACGGAAACAAATTCAACAGTCAAGAATAAAGATGAAAGGTACATTGGTTAGAATATGAAGATAAATAATTAGGTCCTGACAGACATACTGCTTCTTTAAGGTGCCCTTTGGAAAAGTTAAAGCAAACAGTGAAAGCAGATGCAGACATTCCATTAAATGAATTACTATTTCATGTTAACTTTGACTGCAGGGCAAAAAGTGGCTCCCACATAAGTTGTATGATGGAAACACAAATACTTAAACACAAATGTTTATGTTGCCTTAGCATTCAAGAGGGATGATTAATCCATTTGCAAAGAATAAAAGGTATTAAACAAGGTAGCTTTCTTTCCATGCATAGAAAAATTAAATAAGAGAATAATATTTCTTATTTTTTACCCTTTGAGTGTGATAAAGTAAAAACACTTAGATATGAACTTAAGATGCAGCGTTCTCCTCCTTGCTATCATTTATGATCAGGCACAGGACAAGCACTCCTACCGAAACCAACTCTAAAACTGGACGTACTATATGAATCCAAGGAGTACAAATTCTGGCAAACGGCACAGGACTTCCGCAGAGAGAGAAAGCACAGCGTAAGCCTTACCATTGCTCAGGCGGTCTGCCCACAGGCACTTTAAAGTTTCCATTGCAAACAAGCGACTCCAAAAAGAACACAGGTCTCACTGAGCAGAGGATGAAGGGATTGGAACTGGGGGTAGCCAAGGCCAATGGAACCTATGGGGCTGAGCACTCCAGGGAAGTGAGCTATGCCATGAAGGACTTCCAGAACCCTGCATAGGGTCCCCGCGGGACAGTCTCCAAACAAATGCTAAGCTGCATATATGCTAGAAGTTTGGTCAACCCACACCACCCCCCACCAAAAAAAAAAAAAAAAATCTAACTGGGAAGCTGTGTCCTGAATTAAAGTTTGACGTGGAATCAGTAAGAAAAAAAAAAAAAAAGGAATCTTGGATAGATAGATCATTGCACATTTCATACCTTGCAAGAGGCAGAGAAGAAAGTTAAGACTTAAGGTCCCTAAATCTTTCCAGTTTTCTCCGTCATCTAGACTAGGGAGAAATATAAAATTTGACTTTTGGTAAAAACCATGTGTACACAGCTGCCACTATTTTCTTTCCTAGCTTGAGAGAGAACTGGCATAGAACACGGTTTAACTGAAGCACACAACAGGATAACTGTCCGTCTGTGTACACTGCAAACCACAACAGTAAGGTTAGCCAACGCGTCACCTCACCTACTTGTCAGCCTGGGTATGTGGTGAGAACTGTTTTCTCTCAGCAACTTCCAAATATACCACACACAGTACTAACTGAGGTCACCATGCTGAGAATGATGTCCCTGGAAGTTTGTACCCTTTGACTTTCACCCATTTCTCATCACCACTGTTTTTCTTTCATTGTCTCTTCATTCCCTCTTAAAATCTACTTTCTCTACAGACAGACAGTCACTCTTTTTCCTTCTCCTTGTTGGTCCAGAAGTGAGATCAGTCAACGGGAGATGAATAAGGCTGAACACACAGGTGATGCCAGCTTTCTTGGTTTCATGGCACCTGGTTCTGAAAAGATTCAGGCAGAACTATTCCAATATTGAACAGATCTATAGACAATCATAGCCTGTTAACCTGCAACAACTTCAGAAAGCATGCATCTTAATTCCTTTCTTCAAAGGATGAGTTATCCTATAAAATTTCAGACTGAACAAAGTTTATGTATGTGGCTCCATTTTATAAATTCATATTTCTACATTTTTAACTTGATATCTTTTTCAAAAGTCATTCCCTCATGTCTTTATGTACCAGGAATTTTATAATTTTGTTGTTGTTAAATTTTCTGCTTTTATCTCTCTTTAATTTCTTTACCCTCTCCTTTTCTTCTTGTAAATCTTCATTCCATTATAACAATTACATGTTTTAACCAATCATTAATATAATTAATTATAGTCAGCCATTTTAAAAGTTTTAATGCCAACTGACAATGAAATACAAAATTTTAAACCCAATACTGCTTAAAACAGTTATAAATATTAAGTAATGTGATAAGCAACTGCTGCTGCTGCTAAGTCACTTCGGTTGTGTCCAACTCTGTGCGACCGCATAGACAGCAGCCCACCAGGCTCCCCCATCCCTGGGATTCTCAGGCAAGAACACTGGAGTGGGTTGCCATTTCCTTCTCCAAGGCATGAAAGTGAAAAGCAAAAGTGAAGTTGTTCAGTCGTGTCCAACCCTTAGTGACCCCATGGACTGCAGCCCACCAGGTTCCTCCATCCATGGGACTTTCCAGGCAAGAGTACTGGAGTGGGGTGCCATTGCCTTCTCCATGATAAGCAACTAACCAAACATTAAATTCTGTGTGTTCTGATGCAATAAAATTATTTATATTTAAGGAAAATGTACATTCTCTTTAAAAATTATACTGTAAGCTAATATCTAATCATTGTAATTAATCTCTTTCTATGGACTTCCCCACGTTGAAAAGCCCTCAGTATTTCTACTTTCTTTATATTTAACAGTAAGTACAGGGCGTTTTTGTTGATTCTCTTGTTACGGTTTTAAGCTGGCATTCTTTAACTTCTGTGAGACACCATTTGAACATATTTTGTTGTTTCCTGTCTTAAGCAAAATATTGAGGACTACACTGCAAAACTGATTTGAGACCAGGTCATCCAGTTGGACGTTCCAGCATATTCCTATTATTCCACACAGTTTGGAAGCTAAAGGGCAGATTAAAAAGGCCGTGCTATTTTTCTTGAGTTTTTAATCTTGTATTGAGGATGTGATTCAGTTTCAAGAATAACCTAATTCTCCATGGCACAAAAAAAATGCCACGAAATTAAATGAAATAACAATGTAGGCAACTGTATAGAATTATATAAACTGATTCACACATTATAAAATAATACCATTTTAAAGGCGATTAAAAAAATTCTGAGTATACTTTCAAAAACCTATAGATACTTTAGTCCTTGTATGCTGCAGACAGTGGCAAGTTTGCATAGAGCTAAATTCCTGTCTTCGGATGGTCTCCCTTGTGCAGGTCCTGTGATAAGAGCCACACCATGCTTTCTTCTACTTCTCAATGCTCCCTTTACTAGTACAACTTTGTAGATTAACTTTATTAATGGCCCCAATTTTTCATGCCTCCCTGTACCCATACCTTTAGGCTATATACTCTCACAATGAGGTGTAGGCAGGCCGGCAATACTTGGAATTGTTTTTTAAAAAAAAAAAGTAATAATAATTATTGTAAGTCTTGAAGTGATAGCTACTTAAAGCAATAGCCCTTGTCAGATCTCCCTTTATAGCTTTAGAGGGAGATAGAGCTAAAAAAATCTCCAACATAAGTCAACTCATGTTTTTTTGTTTTTAAATTTTATCCCTATTCTCTAAATTTTTCTTCATTACCAGTGTGAACTGCATATATGAGGATGCTAATCTTCTAATAACAATCCAAAATTCCTTATTACTATAAGAGTTCAACTGTGTTAACTTATATTAAAAAGCAGAGACATTACTTTTCCAACAAAAGTCTGTATAGTCAAAGCTATGGTTTTTCCAGTAGTCATGTATGGATTTGAGTCTTGGACCATAAAGAAAGTTGAGTGCTGAAGAACTGATGCTTTTGAACTGTGGAGTTGGAGAAGACTCTTGAGAGTCTCTTGGACTGCAAGGAGACCCAACCAGTCCATCCTAAAGGAAATCAGTCCTGAATATTCATTGGAAGGACTGATGCTGAAGCTGAAACTCCAATGCATTGGTCACCTGATGCAAAGAACTGACTCATTGGAAAAGACATTGAGGCTGGGAAAGATTGGAGGCGGGAGGAGAAGGGGATGACAGAGGATGAGATGGTTGGATGCCATCACTGACTCTATGGACAGGAATTTGAGCAAGCTCTGGGAGTTGGTGATGGACAGGGAAGCCTGGCATGCTGAAGTCTATGGGGTCGCAAAGAGCTGGACATGACTGAGCCACTGAACTGAGTAGCCATTCTTTAGTGAAATGAACAACTCCTTGTAATGGTGGGAAAAGTACAACATGAAAGGCCCTCTGTTTCTTCAAGGAAACCCATGTAATCTTCTCTGAAATCAGTGATTTCACCAGATTTGGGACAGAGAATGCTGCCTACCAGGCTTTAAACTTTAGGAAGACAGAGAATGTGGAGGAAAAAGTGAGAATTTTTCTCTTTTCAATTTCTGGAAGCAATGACTATGGGATTCACAGTCATGCTATGGAGGAAAACAGGCACTGTATTTTGAAAGACCACAACTCACTGAAAGTGATTGAAAAAGGCAGTACATAAATGAAAAGCACACCGAGACACAAGAGAATGCTTCTAAGCAACCAGAGGAGTCTATGTCAGTAACAGCAGTCGCTGTGAGCCTTGTGACAAGAAGATCCCAGCTCCTCCTGTAACTCATTCTAAGAGCTCTGGAATGGTATTTATGATGGACATCAGACACTGTAAAAGCATTAGTTGATCAGCCATGTCAGAGTCTTTACAACTGATGGACTGTAGCCCACCAGTCTCCTCCATCCATGGGATTTCCCAGGCAAGAATACTGGAGTGGGTTGCTATTTCCTTCTCCAAGGGATCCTCTCAATCCAGGGATCAAACCCATGTCTCCTGCACTAGCAGGCAGATTCTTTACCAGTGAGCCACCAGGGAAGCACCTAAGCTATGTCCAAATCATGAGCTTTATGTTCATTCAGATCAGTGAGTATAAGCAGCTTATTGATAACAGTTGCAATGAATATGCCCAGAAGAAACTTTAGGAAAGGGAATCGAAACCTAAGAACTTTCTACTAAAGAAATCACTTACTAAGCTGGATAGATCCATGAGGAGATATTTAAAGAGCAAATACACACATATACAGTGTGGGTTCAATATTTATGCCTCACAGTAGTTTATTTCATGGCAGATTAAACCATAGAGTTTATTTGCATTTAAGGCAAGATTTTTCACACAAACCCAAGTGAGCTGTTAAAATTGAGCAGTGGTTCCACTGGTCTAAATATTGTTCTAACAAATACAACAAAACAGAAACAAACACACAGAGAGAGCTAATGATTTCCAGAAGGGAGGGAGGTGGGGAGGGGGATATCAAGATAGATGAAGGAGAGGAGGTAGACACTGCAGTTATAAAATAAGGAAGTCCCGGGGATGTTATGAATAGCACAAGAACTATAGTCAACAATACTATAGTAACTGTGAATGGTGTGTAATTTAAAAAATCCAATCACTATGCTGTACACCTGAAACTAACATTCTAAGTTAACTGTACTGCAATGTAAGTTAATACAAAACTAAATATTGTTCTCTCAAATAACCTACATACTGCTACAACTCATATTTAAGAAGCACAAAGTGTCATGGATAACCATAATTAAGACCTTAAGAAAAATTTTCCGATAAAATCATGTGTGTAAAATACTTTAAGAAGCATAATGACTAGGACTAACATATCTATCTTGCTAAACCATAAAAGATGTTTTTTTGGAAGACATAAATGAATGATACTTCATTATAAAGATGTAAAACTCAAAATTCCAACAGGATGGAATGCAATTTCATTAATAATGCAGGCCTCTTTAAGTTTTTTGTTTAATCACTTAGTACTGCAAGTAAGCAAAATTAACATTTTTTGCAAGTAACTTATTTTTCCCATATCATGCATGCATTGTTTAAAATATTCAATATCTTAGATCCAAGAGTTGCTAATAAACAATTATTTCTCAATTTAAAGAGTAAGTCAATTACACTATTATATAATCTAACATAATTTTGAAACAGAATTGCCCATTTAACTGATAATCGCTTTTATTAACTCACTTTTACATAAGACTGTATTCTGCAAAAACCTACAATTGCACATTTATTGCGTTTGCACAATAGAGTTCTTATATTCTACTAATATTAAGTCATAAAACATCACACAGGAAAAAACTCACATTTCACCATGATATCCGATGTGGTACACATTTTTTCCTGTTATGCAGTTCAGATAGAATAATGACAACTGCCAACAGGCCACTTGCTTTGTAGGGAAAATTACCAAACCAAGCGTGAACTTTAGTTGTCCATGATTCCGCACTAGTCATTCCTTGGAAGAGTAATAGTGTAGATTCTACTAACAGCAAGTGCCTTTCTGAGATGGTTTCCATAGCTAACCTTATTAAAAGGACTATTACCTAACTGAAAGTATTTCAGAAGAAACAATAAGTAACACATACACGTGAAACAACAATCATTCCTGCACAGTTGTGTCTGACTCTTTGTGACCCCATAACTGTAGCCCACCAGGGCTATGGGCCTTCTGTCCATGGGATTCTCCAGGTAAGAACACTGGAGTGGGTTGACATTTTCTCCTCCAAGAGATCTTCCTGACCCAGGAATCAAACCTGTGTCTCTTGCATTTCCTGCATTGGCAGGCAGGTTCTTACCACTGAGCCACCTGGGAAGCTCTCATATATTCATACAGGGATAGGTATAAATTTATCAAGTGACTGTAATTTATAATATTAGTCAACATTGAGTGTTTATTGTTAAGTGATTTGTATGGATTAATTTGATTCTTACAAAATCATCCTATGTAGATGGTATCAAATTATTCCCATTTTATAGGTGAGAAAGCCAAGATACAAAATTTTTAACATTCTTCAAGTTACTTAGCTAGAAAAACAGAGAAGTTAAGACTTGAGTTCGGGCAATCAGGATCCATTCATCCATACAACATAATGGAACACTTACTGAACCTATAATTCCTTAGTTTTTAAATCAGGCAAATGGCAATAACCACAGTAGTTCTTTGGGAATGGCACTTAGCACTGATGTATCTTTTCCCTCAGATATAAAATGAGGAAAATGGGCTGCATAAGTGTCTTTGTGAGAACTAGAATTCCCTTATTTGCTCTCTGCAAATTTGTGATGAGATCATTCGCACAATTTTGAAAAATGCCTGCTTGAATTTTATTTTCTTTTGCTTCAGGGTAATGTCTAATACTTGACACAAACCCCAAATGTAACCAAAGCCCATTTTAAAAATTCCCACTTTCAGGAAATGCAGTTGACATGTTCAGTCTGTTAATTTCCATTGCTTTACCTTCAATTATGTGAAGACATAAACACCGCCTGTATCCTGCCCATGCGATTATGCTCCACAGCTAAGGCTACTTCTTAGCGCTGCTCCAGATATGTTAACCCAGTGCTGACAGAGACAGGAACCAAAGTTACGCTCAGTCAACACTAATCAGTAATTCCCACCCATCTTCCAATCATTAGCACTGAAACAGATGGGCAGAAAGGTAAAGGACAAGCTTTGCACTTCTGCCACTGTCTCTCAGAGTATGTCCCAGGTTGAAATAAGCTTTCATCATTCATACAGGAGCCTGCTCAACTTAATGGAGAGAAAAACTCAATCATTTGGAAATGTAAGATATCTTAACATCAGGGAGGTGAAACGGATATTGGGCTTGAGACCTGAGTGTAAGAAACAAAACCAAATTCATCACATGGTCAGTGAAAGAGCTAAAAGCTGAACCGAAAAATTGGGCTCCAGACACGAGCACTGACCACTTGGTTGTGTTCATGTGAGCGTCCCGATCATTAAGCCTTAAATTCACAACAAAATTGATGAGTCCTTTGCTTGGCTGTGCAACATCACTGAATCAGCGTATACCTGTTTTGAAAAGATGAGTAAAGAAAGACTTCCTCAGTTAACTCAGTACATTGTCAATTATATCAGTGTCTCTAGTTCTTCACCTTAGAGACTGTTTTGCTCAGTTTTCTTTGCTTGATTGGACCCCTGAGCACTGGGCCCAGACTGGTTAAAGTTGCATTTATATGACATTTATGTTATGTCAAGCGCAGCAGCCTCGCTCTCCATCTTCAGTGGGGTCACTATCAACTGTCATTATCTGCCAACAGATATGAAATAGTCCCACATAGGGCTCAGGTTTGATCATTTTAATTCTTGATTAATATTCTGCTTTAGGGATATTAGAACTTATAATTATCTTCAGAAAATTATCAAATAAAATCTCTACTTATTCAACCTGACAACCTCCTCTGAGAAGTTTTGGAAATGAGACTTCATTATTTTTAGTTGTGTTCAGCTAATAGAGTCTTAAAAGGCTGTATTTGAATATGGATTCTCTTTCCATCAACTGTTATTAAGATTTTATTCAACAGTTGAGTGGCAATGTTACAGAGGTGAAATAAAGGTTGCAATCAATTAAACTCAGTTATAAACATTACCAAATGAAATACTACTTTATAAATTTGAAAAACAGCAATAAAGAAATAAATAAAACTTTCTACCCTACTGAATAAATTAGCTCCTGACATCTTGTAGAGAAAATAAATATAGAATCACCTACTGGTGTGTGGTTAGGTTCATAATTGTCACTTGAAGTATTTTTAAGATAAAGCATTATATTCTTTGCTCTAATTTGGATTGAAAACCTTTGTTTTTCCTTATGAAAACTAAGTGTTCATTAGAACAAGTCTTTTTACTTCCAAATTATAGCCCCAACATTTATGAAATTCCAAGATCTCTAAGTGAATGCTACAAACATTACATAAAATACATTAGCTATATAATATTTTGAAAATATTAAAGATTTAAGATGTCTATTAGAAGAACTCCAGACGACAGAAATCATTGCCGAAATTCTGTTTCCACATTAGAAGAGATAACCTATGAGAGCATAACCAAGTTCATATGCTGCAAATTTAAGACATACTGAATAATGAGGAAAATTGAAATGTGTAAGTAAAATAAGAATTTATTATTTATCTAAAAATTTCACTAGCAAACTCTGTCCAATGTCAGAGAAGATAGATAAAAGTAAAACTGATCAGTTTATGTTATACTCCAACAGTACCACTCAGTATCATTTCGCAGAGTCAGACACAACTGAGCGACTAAACTATCCTATCCTATCCCTTCTGTAGAATGTAAGAATTAAAATGCTTAGATGAGCAGCTTCAGAACTCTTCTTGCTAATGCTATTGAGCAATTGTTTCCTTGAAGTTATTAGTACAATTTGACTTTGCATTATACCTGGTTTTCCTGAATCTGATTTAACAATCCTAGTCTAATCCTGTGTGTGAGCTCACTCCTGTAACCAATGATGTCTCTAGACTGTGGTTTATGTGGGAAAGCCTCCTACTTGCTTTCAAAACAATGCTTTCAAAGGCTGAATCTAGTTGATCTCTGAATTATTCTTTTTTTTTTATCAAGATAGATGAAGGAGAGGAGGTAGACACTGCAGTTATAAAATAAGGAAGTCCCGGGGATGTTATGAATAGCACAAGAACTATAGTCAACAATACTATAGTAACTGTGAATGGTGTGTAATTTTAAAAATCCAATCACTATGCTGTACACCTGAAACTAACATTCTAAGTTAACTGTACTGCAATGTAAGTTAATACAAAACTAAATATTGTTCTCTCAAATAACCTACATACTGCTACAACTCATATTTAAGAAGCACAAAGTGTCATGGATAACCATAATTAAGACCTTAAGAAAAATTTTCCGATAAAATCATGTGTGTAAAATACTTTAAGAAGCATAATGACTAGGACTAACATATCTATCTTGCTAAACCATAAAAGATGTTTTTTTGGAAGACATAAATGAATGATACTTCATTATAAAGATGTAAAACTCAAAATTCCAACAGGATGGAATGCAATTTCATTAATAATGCAGGCCTCTTTAAGTTTTTTGTTTAATCACTTAGTACTGCAAGTAAGCAAAATTAACATTTTTTGCAAGTAACTTATTTTTCCCATATCATGCATGCATTGTTTAAAATATTCAATATCTTAGATCCAAGAGTTGCTAATAAACAATTATTTCTCAATTTAAAGAGTAAGTCAATTACACTATTATATAATCTAACATAATTTTGAAACAGAATTGCCCATTTAACTGATAATCGCTTTTATTAACTCACTTTTACATAAGACTGTATTCTGCAAAAACCTACAATTGCACATTTATTGCGTTTGCACAATAGAGTTCTTATATTCTACTAATATTAAGTCATAAAACATCACACAGGAAAAAACTCACATTTCACCATGATATCCGATGTGGTACACATTTTTTCCTGTTATGCAGTTCAGATAGAATAATGACAACTGCCAACAGGCCACTTGCTTTGTAGGGAAAATTACCAAACCAAGCGTGAACTTTAGTTGTCCATGATTCCGCACTAGTCATTCCTTGGAAGAGTAATAGTGTAGATTCTACTAACAGCAAGTGCCTTTCTGAGATGGTTTCCATAGCTAACCTTATTAAAAGGACTATTACCTAACTGAAAGTATTTCAGAAGAAACAATAAGTAACACATACACGTGAAACAACAATCATTCCTGCACAGTTGTGTCTGACTCTTTGTGACCCCATAACTGTAGCCCACCAGGGCTATGGGCCTTCTGTCCATGGGATTCTCCAGGTAAGAACACTGGAGTGGGTTGACATTTTCTCCTCCAAGAGATCTTCCTGACCCAGGAATCAAACCTGTGTCTCTTGCATTTCCTGCATTGGCAGGCAGGTTCTTACCACTGAGCCACCTGGGAAGCTCTCATATATTCATACAGGGATAGGTATAAATTTATCAAGTGACTGTAATTTATAATATTAGTCAACATTGAGTGTTTATTGTTAAGTGATTTGTATGGATTAATTTGATTCTTACAAAATCATCCTATGTAGATGGTATCAAATTATTCCCATTTTATAGGTGAGAAAGCCAAGATACAAAAATTTTAACTTTCTTCAAGTTACTTAGCTAGAAAAACAGAGAAGTTAAGACTTGAGTTCGGGCAATCAGGATCCATTCATCCATACAACATAATGGAACACTTACTGAACCTATAATTCCTTAGTTTTTAAATCAGGCAAATGGCAATAACCACAGTAGTTCTTTGGGAATGGCACTTAGCACTGATGTATCTTTTCCCTCAGATATAAAATGAGGAAAATGGGCTGCATAAGTGTCTTTGTGAGAACTAGAATTCCCTTATTTGCTCTCTGCAAATTTGTGATGAGATCATTCGCACAATTTTGAAAAATGCCTGTTTGAATTTTATTTTCTTTTGCTTCAGGGTAATGTCTAATACTTGACACAAACCCCAAATGTAACCAAAGCCCATTTTAAAAATTCCCACTTTCAGGAAATGCAGTTGACATGTTCAGTCTGTTAATTTCCATTGCTTTACCTTCAATTATGTGAAGACATAAACACCGCCTGTATCCTGCCCATGCGATTATGCTCCACAGCTAAGGCTACTTCTTAGCGCTGCTCCAGATATGTTAACCCAGTGCTGACAGAGACAGGAACCAAAGTTACGCTCAGTCAACACTAATCAGTAATTCCCACCCATCTTCCAATCATTAGCACTGAAACAGATGGGCAGAAAGGTGAAGGACAAGCTTTGCACTTCTGCCACTGTCTCTCAGAGTATGTCCCAGGTTGAAATAAGCTTTCATCATTCATACAGGAGCCTGCTCAACTTAATGGAGAGAAAAACTCAATCATTTGGAAATGTAAGATATCTTAACATCAGGGAGGTGAAACGGATATTGGGCTTGAGACCTGAGTGTAAGAAACAAAACCAAATTCATCACATGGTCAGTGAAAGAGCTAAAAGCTGAACCGAAAAATTGGGCTCCAGACACGAGCACTGACCACTTGGTTGTGTTCATGTGAGCGTCCCGATCATTAAGCCTTAAATTCACAACAAAATTGATGAGTCCTTTGCTTGGCTGTGCAACATCACTGAATCAGCGTATACCTGTTTTGAAAAGATGAGTAAAGAAAGACTTCCTCAGTTAACTCAGTACATTGTCAATTATATCAGTGTCTCTAGTTCTTCACCTTAGAGACTGTTTTGCTCAGTTTTCTTTGCTTGATTGGACCCCTGAGCACTGGGCCCAGACTGGTTAAAGTTGCATTTATATGACATTTATGTTATGTCAAGCGCAGCAGCCTCGCTCTCCATCTTCAGTGGGGTCACTATCAACTGTCATTATCTGCCAACAGATATGAAATAGTCCCACATAGGGCTCAGGTTTGATCATTTTAATTCTTGATTAATATTCTGCTTTAGGGATATTAGAACTTATAATTATCTTCAGAAAATTATCAAATAAAATCTCTACTTATTCAACCTGACAACCTCCTCTGAGAAGTTTTGGAAATGAGACTTCATTATTTTTAGTTGTGTTCAGCTAATAGAGTCTTAAAAGGCTGTATTTGAATATGGATTCTCTTTCCATCAACTGTTATTAAGATTTTATTCAACAGTTGAGTGGCAATGTTACAGAGGTGAAATAAAGGTTGCAATCAATTAAACTCAGTTATAAACATTACCAAATGAAATACTACTTTATAAATTTGAAAAACAGCAATAAAGAAATAAATAAAACTTTCTACCCTACTGAATAAATTAGCTCCTGACATCTTGTAGAGAAAATAAATATAGAATCACCTACTGGTGTGTGGTTAGGTTCATAATTGTCACTTGAAGTATTTTTAAGATAAAGCATTATATTCTTTGCTCTAATTTGGATTGAAAACCTTTGTTTTTCCTTATGAAAACTAAGTGTTCATTAGAACAAGTCTTTTTACTTCCAAATTATAGCCCCAACATTTATGAAATTCCAAGATCTCTAAGTGAATGCTACAAACATTACATAAAATACATTAGCCATATAATATTTTGAAAATATTAAAGATTTAAGATGTCTATTAGAAGAACTCCAGAAGACAGAAATCATTGCCGAAATTCTGTTTCCACATTAGAAGAGATAACCTATGAGAGCATAACCAAGTTCATATGCTGCAAATTTAAGACATACTGAATAATGAGGAAAATTGAAATGTGTAAGTAAAATAAGAATTTACTATTTATCTAAAAATTTCACTAGCAAACCCTGTCCAATGTCAGAGAAGATAGATAAAAGTAAAACTGATCAGTTTATGTTATACTCCAACAGTACCACTCAGTATCATTTCGCAGAGTCAGACACAACTGAGCGACTAAACTATCCTATCCTATCCCTTCTGTAGAATGTAAGAATTAAAATGCTTAGATGAGCAGCTTCAGAACTCTTCTTGCTAATGCTATTGAGCAATTGTTTCCTTGAAGTTATTAGTACAATTTGACTTTGCATTATACCTGGTTTTCCTGAATCTGATTTAACAATCCTAGTCTAATCCTGTGTGTGAGCTCACTCCTGTAACCAATGATGTCTCTAGACTGTGGTTTATGTGGGAAAGCCTCCTACTTGCTTTCAAAACAATGCTTTCAAAGGCTAAATCTAGTTGATCTCTGAATTATTCTTTTTTTTTTTTAATATAGCTTCCATTTTACTTTATTTTACTTTACAGTACTCTATTGGTTTTGGCATACATTGACATGAATCTGCCACGGGTGTACACAAACTCCCAAACGTGAACCCCACCTCCCCAAAACATGAACGGAGTATGAACAGAAGTTGAGTTGGATTTTATTCTCCTTTATGGTGGGAAGAATAAGAATATCCTAAGTGCCAGTCAAAATCAGAGTCATAGTCACCTTATCATGCAGTAAATTTAGAGTCCTCCCATGGACAGAGGAGCCTGGCACGCTAGGGTCCATAGAGTCGCATAGAGCTGGACGCAACTGAAGCAGCTGAGCATGCACACATACGCAATCATTTTTCATGCCCATAGTAATGTTCCTTTTAATCAAAGACTTGTATGCTTTCAAGTCAGTTCTAAAGAGAGCACATGCATTTAAATTGTCATTGTACATAACATTTGGATTTCAGTTATAAAAGCCTCTCATTGTGAATCTTCAGAGACTTGATGTATAACACATTAGGATAACAATTCAGTCAGCTGCAATACTGTTTATAATTTTAAAGCCTTTTAGGCTGCAATGAAAGGGCAATAATTTTGTTTCCTTTAAAAGAGAATAGTTCTGAAGTAACTGAAGGATATTCAGGAAAGACAGTTCTATTTCTCTTTCATGTGTATTTTATTACCTAAATTAGGTTTTATTAGTCTATTTTACCAAATGATTTTCTTAAAACAACTTACATTCATGTAAAAGATACCCATGCCTCCTGTTCTTACTTAAATACATATACACTTATTGTGCCACTAAACGCAAGGAGCTAAAGCAGACACAACGCTCCTTTACATTATGGCCATGACCCACAAGCCCTAGAAGGCTCTTCTTAACACCATGAGCTTTCCAGCTGCACAGTATCTTGAACACTTATGAATTGGAGAATTTCCTTATCTTCTAAGACTATAAATACTAACAAAACAGGCCACCTTTAGTAAATTTGGTTTTGCCTAAAACTCTACCAGTCCCCTTAAGTGTGCTCCACAGCAGTAGACATGTAAAAGTTAACGCAATTTTACGTGCATATCACTCACTCAAAGTCACAGTTAATATGAGAAAAAATTTGTCTTATAATATGAACATTTTTAAGCCAGACTTACCTTCTGGCATAGACGTAAGAGGCAGAAGTACCAGGAAAAAAAAGAAAAGCTCATACTTCTCAAATATCAACACTGAACCCAGTAAACATTCACCACAGTACTCTATTTAAACATGGCAATATTGTACTTCTAAGTTAGAAGTAACCAATACCTGAGTGTAAGGAATTAAGGATCATGCAATAATTACCCAAAGTGATTTATGTAATTAAGAGGTTTTTGAAAAATAAAATAGGCCTAAAATTTTGCTAAATGATCAGACAATAAACGGTATCAAAAAGTTTCAAGATGCCTTCATTCTTTACTCAAACTGTAAACAGACTGAATAAGTCAGGCTCAGTGATGCCTGACTCTTTGTAACCCCATGGACTATAGCCTGCCAGGCTCCTCTGTCCATGGGATTCTCCAGGCAAGATTACTGGAATGGGTTGCCATTCCCTTCTTAAAAGCAACATGAGGGTTACTCACATCTCTGGTAAAGTCTCGCTGATTGCAGGACCACCAAGAAAACAAAACTGACTCACTTCCACGATGGAGGATTTATACCCCTAGCTGTTGGTTTGGCTGCCCTGGGCCTATCCGCTTTCTCCTGTAATTGCCTTCAGCTGAAGAGCTGTCATACCCGAGGTCATTCCCCCTTTCCAAAAACAACCTGCATCCTATGATTGGTCGGTGAGAAAGAATAAAGGCGTGGTTGGCTCACCCCCAACTTAAAACAATTTAGAAAAGAAGCATCAAAATGCCTATGAAATCAGGTGAGACCTATTGACTTCATCAAAGCCCGAAGCCTCCCCTGCTCAATCTCGCTGTCTTGCCATCCACAGGTGCCAGCGATTGACTGGACTTTGTCCACACTGATTTTAGTGTCTGCTCTCCATGGAATTTTACCAGCAAAACCTGTCCCATTCACCCAAAACTACAGATCTTTAAAATCGGGATAGCTTGCATTCTCTTTCACAGATAACCAAATAATTGAAGCTTGATGAAAAGCGTGATGAATAATTGAGAGGCAGAGTTTGCAACATTTTCCAAGGCAACTTTCTAAAGACACTTTCAAAATCATAGTCATGAAGGGGTAAAAATCTGAATTATTTCCAGATGCATGCAATTAATAATAGTGTAATTACTATCTTGGTACAAAGCCAAATTTCATTAATTTTAGGAGGTAAAGGATAGCTTCATGGAGATGTGGAGATAAGTTGAGAAATGTAATTATTTTTGATAGTGCAGCAACTGAAGTGAAAGCAATCATTTCTCAATGTCCTGATTAAACTATTCTGCAGAACCATAATGAATATACTGCTTGCATTATCTTGGTACATAAAAATATTAAGTACAATAAGAAGTGTTATATAATCAAGACTGGATACAGAAGAACCTACATGATTGATAATTTCTTTAAAAATTCTGGCAAATCAAACTTCCCGAGGAGATATCACAGCACCATAAAACAAAAGACTCTTGATAAAGCTCTGTTAGCTGCAGGGTCATGGTCAATAGCTAGTGGCCTCAGGGGAACTGATCCTAATGATGAGTGGTATTGAAAAACCACTTACGATAAAATGAGATATTCACCTTGCCTTTCCACACTTGCTAAACAAGATTTATGAAGAGTTTCTGAAAATACCTTATTCATGTATGCATTTATTCTTTACTGTGTGGCTAGTAGTATTATGGTGTTGTAGAGGGCATAAACCAAATATAAAACAGACTTAGTCTTTAAAGAGCACTTATTTCCATAATGAAAAATACGGAAATTATAATAACCTCAGTAACTAGAGCCACCATTTACTAAATGCTGCTATTTGCTAGGTAGTGGGCTTTGTGATTTATGAGATGTGTATAAGAGACNAAACAGACTTAGTCTTTAAAGAGCACTTATTTCCATAATGAAAAATACGGAAATTATAATAACCTCAGTAACTAGAGCCACCATTTATTAAATGCTGCTATTTGCTAGGTAGTGGGCTTTGTGATTTATGTACATTACATTTAATCCACATCAGCCTTAAGAAGTAGATGCTATTTTCCCTGCTTAATAAATGATGAACTACTGGAATGAAAGTAGATACATCTATTGCTTACTGTGTCCCAGATAATCTCCAGCAGCTTTAGGGTTTGAAATTAAGTACATGCAACCCCAAATTCTTCTTTCCTACCATTCCAAACTAGCTCATGAAATTTTAAACGTAATATAAGGAAATTAACAATTAGATTTCACAGTGATGAATAAAAATAATAAGCACCCAAGGAGTTAAGAGGAAAATAAGAGAGATATTGAGAAAACTTTCAATATTTTTCCCTTTATCTTAGGGAAGGCTGATATTAATCTTTAAGAGAATTGTTAAAAAATATAATTAGGCCCTTAGGCTATGCAAAGGAGAATCAAAGATAAAGTTCTTGTTCTAAGACATTAAGAAATTAAATTTTTCTTAAATACACGGTAAAAATATAACTGCATTAATTCTAAAAAATTAAGTGTTATCAGGAAATACATGTATATAATTCTATATACTGTTTCCCAAAAATTTGCCCAGAGATCAGGATTATGAATTGGATATTAACTGAAAGACAGCTAGGGGGCGTGTAACTTTATGTTATGGTGTGGCAGAAGTTTAAAGGGCCCAGACATACTGTGCTGGGTCTTCAAAATAGTGCTGTTTAATATCGACTAATTTATACTCTAGGAAATGTACTATTGTTGAATTGTTTGGTTCTGATAGGTTATCCACTGGGAGAAAGGGAAATAATTCAAAGCAAAAACCTGTAGGTAGAGCGAGATGTGAAGACAGAAATTAGATCTACAAGCAAAGGGGAATTGAACTGTGTGTGGTGGAGGAAGGCTAAGAGATTGTCCTCTGCAACTAGGAGTCGCCAGAATTCAGAAAATAGAGGCACCCTGTGAACAGAGGCACCCTGGTGCAGTCTTGTTTTTATATAAGCTTTAAACTCTTTAGTAATTATTTAGTTATTAGCATGTGAAGAGCAATGTCCTCAATATAATGACATCAATCACAATTTAAAAAAAAAAAGTTAAGCAGTGCTTCATATAAAGGCCCTTATTTAAGTGAGAGTTCTCCAGTGACTTCCGAGAGGTAACCATCTCAGATTCTGCCAAACTGGGAAATAAGGGTGGGGAAACTAACAAGGGCTGATGAGATAATATTAACTTTAATTTTTTTCAACAATATGCAAATCAGCTAAAGCCTATAACTGGGTTAAATATTCAACATAACCATAGATGCCAAGCCCCTGTTCAGCAAGTCCTCTAATACTCAAATCGATTAAAAACCAACTTGCAAGATCTTGGTATTCACGGGGCTTCACACAGGGAAACCACAAGCCACTGGGGAGAACACATAAACTCAGAGAGGAGTCTCAGCCCCTTCCTTCCTCTGCCCTGAAGTAGCACTGCCTGGTGTGGGGTGATACCAGGGAAGGCTTTTTTGGCTAAATAGGAAAAGGGTAGGTGAGATGCTTCCTTTATAGAGCTTGGGAGACCCAGTGTTCTCAGCTACATAACTGTTCAAAAAAAAGCAACCGTGTGAAAGATTATATAAATACGTGACACTGGATATAATCATATTTAATTAATGCAATTCTAATTATATAACTGAGGAAAAGATAATTTGGGTAACCAGGACATACTTCCAAGCTATGAAATCAGCATTGTATTTTCTCCTTTGTTAATAACTAATACAGTTGAATATATTAGCAACTCTTTAGTTATATTATACACGCCTTCCTATTTTTATTTACATCCAAATATAATATTGAATAATAATAAACCATAAATGTTTTCTTGAAAAATTCCATAAATGCTGATATTGTTAATCATAGAAAATGTTATTCATTTTAAATTTTCTCTAAGAAGCCCTAAGATAGGGCAATAACTTTAGACTTGATGCTAATTTCTGACATTCATATTTCTGAAATAATGACACTAAAGTGTTCATTAGAAATAATAGCAATTTTTAAAATAGGCAGGCTGGTTAAAATGCACAGAGAGCAGATATTTACAGCATGATTTTTTTGAAAATGGTCTCACTTGCTAGCCAGTCATTCAACCAAGAAAAAAAGTAAAGGCAACATTTTGTGAGATTCTTTTTATGCTATTCACTATATGTCTCAACTCCTCTCAAAAGTCAATGGATAATTCAGTATTAGATACTCCTAGTAATAAGTAATTTTCTTTAACAATGGCCTTTATGACTCCATGGCCAAGACAGTTAAACTTCAAATGCAACAGATGAAAACGAAAAGCCATCTTTTCTCCTAATCGTGTGTTTCTTTTGTTGTCATTTTCCATTCATTTTCCAAAATTAGATCTTGAGGGCTTCCCTGGTAGCTCAGCTGGTAAAGAATCTGCCTGCAATGCAGGAGACCCTGGTTCAATTCCTGGGTCGGGAAGATCTCCTAGAGAAGGGATAGGCTTCCCTGGTGGCTTAGCTGGTAAAGAATGCGCCTGTTATGCAGGAGACCTGGGCTCGATCCCTGGGTTGGGAAGTTCCCCTAGAAAAGGGAAAGGCCACCCACTTCAGTATTCTGGCCTACAAAGAGTAGGACATGACTGAGTGACTTTCACTTTCACTTTCACTTTAGAATCACAATTATATCTTCCCTTTCTCTGTTCTATGCATCCTTCCATTCCTGTTTAAACCATTAAAATCATCTGTTCTCCTCTTGCTTTCCAATTCTCCAAACAACTTAGCTTATTTTCAAATCTCTGTGTACCACTCTATTTCTCTCATGTGTTCAATAAAGTTACTGAACATCTATATTATAACTACATACATTAGAGGAACTGGAGTCAGATAAATCAAAGGTCGATTCCTGATCCCACCATTAAGCAGCAGTGTGAACTTCAAAGAATGATAGTGCCTTTTAGGTATAATTTCCTCCACTGTAAAATAGACACTGTAATAATACTAATCTTCCAGTGTTGGGACAATTAAATAAGGGAATGCATGGAAAGCAGATCAGATGACGCCTGCCACATGCTGAGCCCTAACGAATCCTCTCCTTCCTCGTCAGTATCACCTTCGTGTTTTTGAACTAATACCTTCTGCCTTACATTGAGTTATTTATGGTCATGTCTCAGTATGCCTGTGGGATTTTCAGATGTGGACAATATTCATCTCTATATTCTCACCACCTAGCATAGTATCTTGCACAGATAGGACTTCAAACCATGTTTCTCAAATACTGTTTTTGTTCAGTTGCTCAGTCATGTCCAATTTTGCGACCTCGTGGACGGCAGCATGCCAGGCTTCCCTGTCCTTCACTGTCTCCTGGAATTTGCTCAAACTCACGTCCATTGAGTCGATGATGCCATCCAACTATCTCAACCTCTGCTGCCCCTTTCTCCACCTGCCCTCAAATGCCAATATGCTTTACTGGCGATTTACTCTGAGCAAGTTCATCTCTAGGTAGCAAAATTCCATGGCTACTTTATGTTAATTTTTGCTCACTGAGGATCTTATAAAGAAAAAATGTGTAGTATTTTTAATGATCTAGTTAATAAGTTGATAATGCAGTTTTTAAAATTATTTATTAAGTCTACGGTGTGCTGTGTGTCTTAGGATCAGTAATTACATAATTTTCTATCCTCTGGACTATAATCATACATTTTTACAGATAGTAACCAGGAAATTGTCAGTGTTTGATTCTGTATCCAGTAAAAGATCAATTATTATTGTCCTCAGCTGAATTGTACCTATTGTGGATATGAAATAGGATGAAAAACTAGAGTACCAAGGATGCTTATACAAGAAGTAAAAAGATGGGTAACATAAACAACTGGGGTAAATTTTTTTTTCCTGTTTTTCTCTCCAGATCACTCTGCTCTTTTCCCTTTTGTACTATTTTATTTCAAAGCTGTCCATTCTTTGATAAATGTTCGAGCAAGAATTGCAAAATATATTGTTGGACAAATTAGATACTATGTCCTTGTGAAAGATAAACAGTCTTTTATCAAATTGAAATATTATGGCAACCTGTACCCAGGAGGGAAAGGGGATAGAGTCCACTTAATTTCCTTTATAAAGAGAAATCAAAACAAACAAACAAACAAAACATAAGATCAAGAAACCAAATTCTTGTGGGTTTTTTATTGACTGTGACAGAAGCTTCTTTAGAAATTCTCTGTACTGTTGGGTCCCTGCTGCAGTTAACACAGTCCAAAGCTGTCCCCACAAGAGACACTGCTACAAAGACAACACAGATAGTTATCAGCCTCCTTGCCCAAAACAACGCATGCTGTCTCTCAGCTTTTTCACTTTCTTTAGGAATACAGATGATGTTGATGTCTTCCTTCCTTCCCTTCCTCCCTCCCTCTCTCTCTCCCTTCCTTAAAATAAAAATTACAGTTAAAAAATATGGCCTTTTTTTTTTTTTTTTTTTTTTTTTTTTTTTTACTTTTTTGT
>SJYX01017929.1:81925-123111 GCA_006410675.1 Oreotragus oreotragus
GACACGACTGAGCGACTGAACTGAACTGAACTGAACTGTCTATGACTTCAGTTAACTACGTAAGGAGGGGTAAACGTTACCCAGAGTCTTAAGCCATCTGTTCACTCTTCCATGGCAAGCTTGAGGAAACATACAGATTCCTTCAATGACCATTTTATTTAGTATCTGACAAGCAGGAGGAGATTTTATTCTTGCATGAAAATGTCATTCGAAGACTTCTGGGAGAATAGATGTTGCTCCTGGACTCTTAAAACCAAAGAACCTTGAATGAACTTTCAAGATCTGAATCTATGGAAAGAAATTTTATCATCATATCTAAGGTGAAACAAAACTGAGATTTCTTTTTAGATATGAGATTGTTAGAATGGGAAAGTTTTGAGGAAAATGAAATGGGGTGATGTTATTGCAAGGGATTTAAATCGGAATGACTATGTTGGAGAATTATCTCAATTAGAGAATCATAATTTAAACAGGGCTGGGGGAGAGATGAACCCCTTAATTAAGTCATGTAAAAATAGAACTACACATTTTTTTAGGAAGTCCCTATTTTTCTGGCCCTCTCTACTACTTTTCAGAGCCCTGGCACCCACTCAAAAATAGACCCACTCAATGGAAATGATGATCTTGTATTACTTTTCTTTCTGAAGTAGAAGTCACAGATACGTTAGACTGAATATAATATGTTGCTCAGGTTTCCCTGATGGTTCAGTGGTAAAGAATCTGCCTGCCAAAGCAGGACACGCATGTTCGATCCCTGGGTTAGGAAGATCCCCTAGGGAAGGAAATGGCAAGCCACTGCAGTATTCTTGCCTGGGAAATCCCCTGGACAGAGGAGCCTGGTGGGCTACAGTCCTCCATGGGGTCACAAAACAGCTGGACACAACTTAGTGACCAAACAGGAGCAATGTATTGCCAGAATATGATTATATTGCAAAGGCAGACCGTCATGTTAACAATAAATTTTAAGCTAGATATTATTGAGATAGACAACTCAGCAACCATCTCTTTGTATATCTCATCCAGTCCAGTGTGGTGTAGTGGATAAAACAAATGAAGAAAAATAAGATAAAGAGGAGGACTTGAGTCCTTGTCTATTGTGGGCTGAAATCTAACACTTTCTCTCTCTTAATGGAGATGACAATAGGACAATACTCAATTCAAAGGTGTCAGAGAAATATACAACTGGTGCACATATAGAGATATGACAGCAGAAATCCTGAAAGAGTAAGCTAAGGAAAAAATGTAAAGAGCATTCAAATGTTCTTTTGTTTACATTAAAAATCCTGAGCTCATTAGGATCCAAAGAGTGAGAGAGAGAAAATCCATACTTAATTTTGAAAGAATCCCATTTTAAGGCAATGTAAACACAAAAGGTATAAAAATAGAATTACTATGGGTTTCTTTTACCTTAGGAGATAAAATAATGCTTTATTTTAGTATATTCCATAAAATATTTGTTTTAATTGGCATTCCACATACACATATATGATTGAATGAATTATGCTTCAAAAAATCACACTCTGCCATGTACCATCACATTTCAAAGGTGAGCATCTAATAAAGCATAAGTCAATGTAAGAAATTTATTTGGGCTTCTTAGATCCAAGGTACACAAAAAAGTACTTTAAATCAAGCATCAAATTTATTTTATATTTCTCCAAAGTCACAAAAAATGGAGAAATATTAGAAACAATATAATTCATTAAAACTCTCAGTTATATTAATTATCCATGTTAACTAAAACTATAAATTTTAGAAGTTCATTTTAAATACTTTTAGATTAGGCAAAGAACATACATCTTCTCCAGTTCTATTTTGTTACTGTTTTGTGAAAATATACAGATACATCAGTATCGTTCAGCTATGTTCTGTTAATATTTGAGACACTTCCAATGACAGCATTATCATAAATATCCTCTCTACTAAATATATTCACATTATTGACGTGCTTAGAATTGTTCCTGTTTCATTCTTCATAACTTAAGTCAACATTTAGATACAGTCCGAAATAAAAAGCTTAGTTTATTTGATTTAGTAAAGAAAGAGACTATTTTTCTGGTACACCTACTTGAAATAATAAAATCTTTTTAACAATCCAAATTCAAAACAATTAAATTTAACAAATAATTAATAATTTTAGCACTTAATTCATAAGTACCTATATTCAAACTCATATTCATTATTCACTAAGTATGTTAAGTATTTATCAATGTTCTCTTTTATTTAGTGCACATGATGATTATAAAGCTTCCTTTAGGGTGAAGTTATAAATATTGACTGCATTAGATCATGTGACAACTGTAAATATAGATAGGTATCTAGATACGAGAAATGCTTCGTTTTTAGTTCCAAAGAGGTGAGGGTCAGAAATTCAGTTTAGGATTGGATATTTTTATCATGCTACTGTACTATTATTGTGTAACTATAGTTCTAAAATAAAGGATTAAAGCACACTGTATGGTTTTAGTAGATTAAACTAGGCTTTTGGAAGATGGTTCAATTTCTTTCAATGGGATACAAGTTTCATGTAAAACATAAATCTCAAATAACTATCTTTCACTCATAATTTTGTCTGTCATTGCTGTTTTATGTTCTGACAGTGAAAAAAAAATTGAACTGGCATTGTTTTGTTGAAAGGAATAATTATGTGTTTTTTGAAACCACTGTAATATTTTATACTAATTTTATGATGACCAAAAAAAAGTGTAACATACTTAAGGTTCATCAGAGTTCCTGACCATGAAATGTTTTAATAAATGAGCATCTCCTTGAAACTGCCCATTCGGTACAGAATTTTCAACCACTGCAATAAATGTCATCCTAAAACACTTGTAGATGTAGTATCTTACTCCTCACAAAAGGCAATTGTCTCCTGTGATACCATCAAACTCCAATATTCTCATTGCAAAACTACTAAATTCCATATTCAAGATCAACAACCCTTGAGGATATCAGGAGAGAGCAGGAAAAAGTTAGAGAAGAAATTGCTTCTCAGATGTAAGCGCCTAGTCCAGAGAACACAGGCTTGCTCCTTTCTCTGAGTCATTCTATTCACTTTGATGAGATGGTCATTCTACCCATTTATTCAGTTCAGTTCAGTCACTCAGTCATGTCCTACTCTTTGCAACCTCATGGACTGCAGCAGGCCAGGCTTCCCTGTCCATCACCAACTCCCAGAGCTTACTCAAATTCCTGTCCATTGAATCGGTGATGCCATCCAAGCATCTCATTCTGTTATCCATTTCTCCTTCCACCTTCAATCTTTCCCAGAATCAGGATCTTTTCAAATGAGCAGTTCTTCACACCAGGTGGCCAAAGTATTGGAGCTTCAGCTTCAGCATCAGTCTTTCCAATGAATATTCAGGATTGATTTCCTTTTTGATGGACTGATTGGATCTCCTTCTCCAAAACCACAGTTCAAAAGAATCCATTCTACGGTGCTCAGCTTTCTTTATAGTCTAACACTCATATCCATACATGACCACTGGAAAAACCATAGCTTTGACTAGATGGACCTTTGTTGGCAAAGTAGTATCTCTGCTTTTTAATATGCTATCTAGGTTGGTCATAATTTTTCTTTAAAGGAGCAAGTATATTTTCATTTCATGGCTGCAGTCACCATCTGCAGTTATTTTGCAGCCCCCCAAAATAGAGTCTGTCACTGTTTCCATTGCTTCCCCATTAATTTGCCATGAAGTGATGGGACTGATGCCATGATTCGGTTTTCTGAATGTTGAGCTTTAAGCCAACTTTTTCACTTTCCTCCTTCACTTTCATCAAAAGGCTCTTTAGTTCTCCTTCACTTTGCCATAAGGGTGGTGTCATCTGCATATCTGTGGTTATTGATATTTCTCCTGGCAATCTTGATTCAGCTTGTGCTTCACCCAGTCCAGCGTTTCTCCTGATATACTCTGCATAGAAGTTAAATAAGCAGGGTGACAATATACAGCCTTGACATACTCCTTTTCCTATTTGGAACCAGTCTATTGTTCCATGTCTTGTTCTAACTGTTGTTTCTTGACCTGCATACAGATTTCTCAGGAGGAAAGTCTGGTGGTCTGGTCTTCCCATCCTTTGAAAAATTTTCCACAGTTTATTGTGATCCACACGGTCAAAGGCTTTGTCATAATCAATGAAGCAGAAGTAGATGTTTTTTCTGGAACTCTCTTCCTTTTTCAACGATCCAAAGGATGGTGACAGTTTGATATCTCATTCCTCTGCCTTTTCTAAATACAGCTTGAACACCTGGAATTTCAGGATTCACGTACTGCTGAAGACTGGCTTGGAGAATTTTGAGCATTACTTTGCTAGCATGTGAGATGAGTGCAATTGTGTGGTAGTTTAAGGATTCTTTGGCATTTCCTTTCTTTAGGATTGGAATGAAAACTGACCTTTTCCAGTCCTGTGGCCACTGCTGAGTTTTGCAAATTTGCTGGCATACTGAGTGCAGCACTTTCACACCATAATCATTTAGGATTTGAAACAGCTCAACTGGAATTCCATCACCTCCACTAGCTTTGTTTGTAGTGATGCTTTCTAAGGCCCACTTGACTTCACATTCCAGGATGTCTGGCTCTAGGTGAGTGATCACACCACTGTGATTATCTGGGTCACGAAAATCCTTTTTGTACAGTTCTTCCATGTATTCTCGCCACCTCTTCTTAATCTCTTCTGCTTCTCTTAGGTCCATACCTCTTCTGTTCTTATTGTGCCCATCTTTGCATTGAACCCAGGTCTTCTGCATTGCAGGAGGCTTCTTTACCAGCTGAGCCACAAGGGAAGTCCATCCATTTACTAGGTTTTACGAAAGTAACTGCCATTTTTGCACTGTTGAAATTTTCCATTTGATATTGGATTACATTATTAAATGTGATTATGTGATACATCAGTTTAATGCACATTTCTCACTTTATATTTTGTTTTGTTTGCTAACGATGTATTACTTGCTGTTTATTTTATATTTATTTTATGCTAGGGAAATGATGTTAGACAAGAAGCAAATATGAGTGATTTACTTATTTGAGTTCAAAATGGGAAATAAAGCAGTGGAGAAAACTTGTAACATCAACAATGTGTTTCACCCAGGAACTGCTGCTGAACCATGCAGTGCACTGGTGGTTCAAGAAGTTCTGGGAAGAAGAGAGCCTTGACGATAAGGAGAAGGCTGGCTGGCCATCAGAAGTTGACAACAACCCACTGAGAGGATCCACTGAACCTGATCCTCTTACAACTACATGAGAAGTTGCCAAAGGACTCAACGTTGACCATTCTATAGACATTTGGCATTTTAATCAAATTGGAAAGGTGAAAAATCTTGATAGGTGCTGAATGCAAATTTTAAAAACTGTAATTTTGAAATTCCTTTATTCTACACAACAACATCAAATTATTTCTCAATTGGATTGTAACGTGTGATGAAAAGTGGATTTTCATCACACAAGACAATCAGTGATGATCAGCTCAGTAGTTGAGCCGAGAAGTTTCAAAGCACTTCAGAAAGCCAAACTTGCACTACACACACACACATGCACACATAGGTCATGATCACTGTTTGGTGGTCTGCTGACAGTCTGGTCCACTACAGCTTTCTGAACCCCAGTGAAACCATTACATGTGAGAAGTATGCTCAGTAAATTGTTGAGATACACTGACAGCTGCAATGCCTGCAGCCAGCAGTGGTCAACACAATGGGCCCNCAGGTCACGATCACTGTTTGGTGGTCTGCTGACAGTCTGATCCACTACAGCTTTCTGAACCCCAGTGAAACCGTTACATGTGAGAAGTATGCTCAGTAAACTGCTGAGATACACTGACAGCTGCAATGCCTGCAGCCAGCAGTAGTCAACACAGTGGGCCCAATTCTTCTCCAAGACAATGTCCGACCACACGTCGCACAACTAATGCTTCACAAGTTGAAGGAATTGGGCTACAATGTTTTGCTTCAACTGCCATATTCACCTAAGCTCTCTCCAACTGACTACCACTCCTTCAAGCATCTCAACAACCTTTTGCAGCAAAAAGGCTTCCATAACCATCAGAAAGTTCTTTCTAAGAGTCTGTTGAATCCCAAAGCATGAATTTTTATGCTACAGGAATAACCAAACGTATTTCTCATTGGCAAAAATGTGTTGAATTTAATGGTTCCGATTTTGATTAATAAATACATGTTTGAGCCTGGTTATAATGATTTAAAATTCATGATGCAAAACCGCAACTACGTTTGCACCAACATAATACAAAGGTGAGGTTATTATTACTTCTCAAATGAACTGAAACATAGTAACAGATATTTTATTCCTTTATTTCACCATTTAACTGCTTTTTAATTAAATAAAAACTAAATGCTTTTATCAGTGTATTTCTCTTAGCATGAGCTAGTTACGTAAGATAATTTAGATAAATTTGAAGACTACACTAACCTCTTTCTAGCTACTAGCTCCCACTGTAAAGCAGTCATTTTTATCTTAATTTCCTGCAGATTAAATGCTGAGTTAAGTACATAAGAAATCCTTTTATGTAGACTTTATTCCATACTCAGAGTTAAATCAATACTTCATATCAATGTTACATGTATTTCTTAATGCCTAAGTTTCTAATTTTAACTATAATTTGTCAGAAATTTAAGAACTGAAACATAGTAACAGATATTTTATTCCTTTATTTCACCATTTAACTGCTTTTTAATTAAATAAAAACTAAATGCTTTTATCAGTGTATTTCTCTTAGCATGAGCTAGTTACATAAGATAATTTAGATAAATTTGAAGACTACACTAACCTCTTTCTAGCTACTAGCTCCCACTGTAAAGCAGTCATTTTTATCTTAATTTCCTGCAGATTAAATGCTGAGTTAAGTACATAAGAAATCCTTTTATGTAGACTTTATTCCATACTCAGAGTTAAATCAATACTTCATATCAATGTTACATGTATTTCTTAATGCCTAAGTTTCTAATTTTAACTATAATTTGTCAGAAATTTACCAGGTATAATATTGTATTATAATTTATGTTTTCAATCCTTGGCATGCTTATCCGGTTTAAAGTTGCAAAACTGGCAGTAAGTTTAAATTCTAAGTAAATTTCAGTCCCCAATGTTGCATTCATTAATCAGTGATAATTTACACTAATATAAGTTCATTGATCTATTCTTCAGGCTCTCCCTTGTGAGTAATTTCACCCTTTAGAAGACATTATTAGATACATTAAGCAGTGGTATTCCACTCCAACAAATGAGCCTGGCCTGACTGCTGGAGAAACACCCAATTAATAATGACATATAAAGTGATTTGTATAATTTTTCATATTAAACATCTAATTTATAGCAATCCTGGAAAAAAATCCATGGGTAGCTATTCAAAGATAAATTAGATGTCATCAGAAAATGCACACTACTTAGAATATTGATTAAATCAATTGAGAAAAACATATATTTCTCATGTTTTTCTCTTTAAAAATACCTGATATGAAACTTTTGGCTTTTCCAGTTACATAGTGAATGAAATGTTCTTGGATTAAATCTTCAATACATTAATGAAACTTTGAGGTTTTTGCCTTAAAATGTTTTCACTGACTTCATTACTCTCAAATATGCAGTCTCAAAAAAAAATTTTCATGCCCTTTATTTCTAAGAATTGCTTCTTTTTTTTTTCTTTTTTTTTGCTTTCATAATTCTGTTTTTAACTTAACACATATCATGACCACAGGGGGGAAAAGTTATTACAGTGCTATTGTTTTCATGTGGCTTCAGATTTTTTAAAGAAGATATTAAATACTCCTGCTATTATTACTGCTACTGCTAGAAAACCAGCATCTTAAATGCATTATATTGTTTAAATGTAAAATAACTATATCAGGAGCACTGTGAGATAAGATTTTGCAATTCTATGCTGTCCCTTCCCATTTTGCATTTTTTTATACCCTGTCACTTTCCACCAATTCATCCAGTCGAATTCATTGCCTTAACCAAGGGAAACATGAAAGATGGAAAATGAAACCGCTTCAAATTCAAAAATCCAGGCTTTTGTAATACTAAGTTCTTGATACAAATCAAGATGAAGACTAAATTCCAGGCTCCATAAGTGAGAAGCAAAGGCAGGGGGAAAGCAAATAGGGCAAGGAGGAAAATGAGGGGAAAGCAAATTCCGACCTGCAGAGACGCCACAAAGCTGGTAGGCTCCCAGAATCCCCACGTTCGGCACGATGCCAGAGCAGCAGACAGCCACATTCATCAGGAAGACAGCTCAGAGTCACTCTCGAAACTTACTCAGAAAGGTTTAGGGAGAGCAATAGGACCCACAGTGGGGAGACAGGTTTCTACAACACCCGCGTGAACTAATCATCAAAGGACCAGTGGAAACAGAAATATCTCAGCAGGTCTTCATTTGATTTCAGAGATTCATTCATTGATTCATTTCATTGATTTCACTGATTCACTCATATAAAGGATAAATACCTATTAAACATTGATCAAGTTGCAGGCACCATTCTGATGGGGAGGTTATAGCAGGGATACAAACAGAAAAGTCTGCAGTCTCACTTTTCTTATATATTTCCCAAGACACAAGAATCCTGGAGAAGCTCTTCTTAGGTGGGACACATTGCTTCAAGGCCCAATGGGATCTGAGTAGATCAGGGAGTATACTATTGTACATACTGGGAGCCCGTAAATCTCTTCATTTAGCCAATGTGTCTGTCCCCCTGCTGCTAGGAATGTCAGCCTCTGAGGACATGCAGCTGTGTCCCACATTGAGATCAGCCTCCAGCTACAGAAAACTGCCTCTTCCTGTATAACATGCCCTCCCAAGGGATAGACTGTGGCCAATGACTGGCGAAGGCTGGGAGGGTCAGCCTCGCACTCCTAGTTTGGCAGAACGCTGGAGTCTATCCCAGCTGCAGAGTGCTCTGGAGAATCAGTTGCAATCACACTGCAGGTCAGCTTCCTCTGCCCACCTGTCTTTTTCACTTTCGTATATTTCCTGGGAGCACTGCCCAAGGCCAGTTCCCTTTCTCCACTTACCTCGTCATCACAGAATCATTTCTAGAGAACCCCATCTAAAACACAGGGATCAAGGGTCAAGTGAGTTGAGTCTTGAGGACCCCAAGGCAGCTGTGAATATTCTTGGAAGGGGAGAGAGAAAGTCTTGCAAAACAAAAGACTTCTGAGCTACTATTTAACTCCTAAAGGTGGAACTACAGCATCTCTCAGAGACAGCTCAACTCTAGCTCCCAGGAATTCTCTTGAGCTCTGCCTGTATGTCCTGCAGAGAACCATTCCAAGGATCAGCTCTGACCACAGCTCCTACAACTAGCTAGCCTCACACCTGCCAGAATTTAAATGCAATCTGGCAAAACAGATGTGATGTGAATCCTTGATTTTCTGATATGAAGTTTCTAATATCTACAGGACTGGGAGATTATAATGGAAAGTAGCTATTGCAGTAAAATAATAAAGAACCTCAATTTAAATATCTAATCTGTTGATAGAAACGTGTAACAGTTACAAAAAAAAGGGATATTATTCTTTTTGCAAATGGAGAAACAATATTTATATACATGTATGTATATGTATATATATATACATATATATATATGGTAACTCACACAATCCATCTGGATTAAAAAGGTCAGAGGAAGATTGGAATCCAGGCTCATGTCCTCATTCTTATCCCTATGGAGTAGCAAACAGTGTAAGTAATTATCATTGTGGACCCCAACGGTTTTTGATAAACCGTTTCACAATTATCTTTACTTTTCTATTTATGACATTTTAGGGATTTAAAACAATATAACCATTTTCTCACAACTCATATATGAAATGTTATCTAATTAATAGAGATCTAAACCTTTTATTTAAAGACTTTCTTGCACTTAGAGTTTTTAAAGATTGAGAACGGTAAGTAGGGTTAAAATTTCCAAATGCCTTTTGTTGAAAAGCTAAATATTTAAAGGATCAGGTTAACACTGACTGCTTTGATTTTTTTCTCGTATTCTGTTTCTCTCTCCACTTTATCTGTGTCTGTTGTCTTCAATTATTTCACTCCCTCCAAAAGATCTGCTTGAGAGAGGATATAAGAAGCTATCATCCTATTAATATGACTTCTTCAAATTAGAAGCTTAATGCAAAGATTAAAAAGATAGTGAATTCTCATAAATTACCTTTGAGCTTAAAAGTTACTTTCAGAATTTCTTATAGAGCAATCTGAAAATATACTATAATATCTAACTAGAAGAAATGACACTTCCAAACCCTATGAACAATTGCCACCTGCAAGAATTGTAGGATCTTCCTTAAGAAAAACAAACAAATCTTACCAGTGACTAATATACAGATAACATTTGTACTTTCTTACTAAACATATTGTGTGACGGATATTTGTTTCTCTTTTATCAGAGTCTGATACAAATCTTTAATTTCTTAATACATTCTTTCATAAAAGAATTTATCACATGATAAATACTCATGATTTAAACTTCTATCAGAGATTTTCCATGGTTTCTTAAGATAACTCTTCAAATGACAGCTTTTTTGTTTTTTCTTAACTAAAGAAAAATCTAAGTAGATATGTAACAATGCTTTGGAATTGAAACCACCAGCCATACCACAGTATTACATAAAGGTCTGTTTCTGTGTGTATATATGCATCTTTAAATATATCTTCTTTAGCACAGGATTTAAATATTATAGAAACTACTGAATATTTTACATCATATTCACCATATTAATTTTACTAAGTACAAATTAATCTATCTGTGCTTTGAAGAATATAATAGCAATCAGCAGCATTCAAAGAAGTGAAATCTTGTGATATCTTTCATATACTATGTATTAACTTAATTGTCAAACACAATGCCCTTGAGTATATCTGTGATTATTTCAGCATATACCTTGGAATTTAAAATCTAGTCTTTATTAGTCTGTTGTATGATGTTACGTTCAGGCTTATTTCTAAGTGTTAAAAAAATACAAATTATGTGAAATATCTAAAGAAAAATAAATGGATAGATCTGAAAGTTTACAGTTATACTAAAATGAGTATAAGGGTTAAGAGTCAATACAAAGGGTCTAAACATAAAGATGGTCTTTTGAACAAGTTGAAAATGATAGTATGGTAAGTACCAATCATAATAAGGTGGACCATCATTGGACCGCCTATGAGGCAAAGAGCAGTTAGAGAGTTTGGCCAACCTTGCATTTCCTAGAGAAGAGATGAATTTCTGTTGCTTTTTCTCTTTTTTTTTTTTCTCTTCTTTTTATTTTTTGTTTAATTCAAGAAAAAGAGAAGAGGATGGTTTGAGTTTCTAAGAAGGTACCAGAAGTACTTCTCTCCAGGGTTGGTGAGCAGAAGGCAGGGTAAGATGGAGACACAGGCTCCCTGAAGACTAAAGAAGTGATGGCTAAAGGCAACGGGCTTCCCTGGTGGCTCAGAGGTTAAAGCGCCTGCCTCCAATGCGGGAGACCCGGGTTCGATTCCTGGGTCGGGAAGATCCCCTGGAGAAGGAAATGGCAATCCACTCCAGTATTCTTGCCTGGAGAATCCCATGGACGGAGAAGCCTAGTAGGTTATAGTCCACGGGGTCGCAAAGAGTCGGACACGACTGAGCGACTTCACCTCAAAGGCAACGGGAGCATTGCAAGGGGAGACCGCAGGTAAACCCCACTCAGAACTGAGCCCTCCGGGCACTGAAACAGAGGGAAGCCACTCATTCCCTCAGCTGCTGTAAGCTGCAAGGGCTGTCTGAACCATGATATGCTAGCCATTTAAACCTACAGGAATTCTGAAAGTAAAGGTTAGAGCAGGATTCTAAAAGACTGATAGCAACTAGGAGTCTGGCAAGTGCAACATATATCAAAAGTCTATACCACCTTTTATATAAAAGAATCACATTTTATTTACATGTATTTTGTACACACATTTATAATATATTTATAGATACATATATATAGATGTGGTTCTTTGATATAAAATAGAAGTATATGAAATGACTATCTTTGTGGTCATTAGTAATTAGGATCTGGAGAACTGTTGAGACTTTAATAATTTAAATTCTTGCTTAAATAGAGTCAACAGCCAAACAAATGCTTAAGGAATATTCTGAATAGCTATTTCCAACTAATTCATTTCATATACAATGAAAGCAAATATCCAAATATCAAAACAGAGGTATCCACCTCCCCAATTCAACTTCCTATCCTCATATCCCTTAGTTATCTTAAGCAGTTAACAAATCTAGAGCTTGGAGCTCTTTTAGATTCTTTTTTTTTTTTTTGGCTAAAGATCTCCCAAAGATAATCGATCCCATGATACTATGGTTCTTTGAAATAAATATAAAATTGCCCTGTCTGCCCTGTTTCCATGGCTAACACATTTTCTGACTTTTCCCATGTACTTCCATTGCATCATCTTAGGAAGCTGAATCCTTAATTGAGTTACTCACTATTTCAACCTACACACCATTATGAAATTAGTATTTTTAAAACACTGAAGACAATTAAAATATACATTACTCTTTGGCTCTCAGATCACTAAATACACTATACTCTATAAAAGTAAAAGCAATTATAGTTTGATAATACATTGAGACATATACACGTTTCTATATTTGTGTGTTCACATTAATCAACTCAGAAAACTTGATAGTCATTTTACCAAAACTATTTAACATAAAAGCCACAATAATATTAAAATCACTATGGAGATCTTAAAGGAAGTAGTTTGAAAGAAATCATTGTGAATCTGTCCCTATATTCTATGACACATCATAGCATTACCTTATTCAGTCTGGGGAAGAACTGAAATATTTAGTGAGAAACAAGGATAGGTAGGTAGATAGGTAGATACATAGAAACATAAATAGATACAAAATATGATAAAGTGAAATAAAGAAAACTTTTACATTTGCTTGCTTTTATAAAGAAGTCCTTAATCATTCCCATGACAGAATATAGAGGACAAAATGGATATTTTGGAAGGAAAGAGCAGCTGACTTAGCAATAGAGGACCAAGGGAGGTAATGGGAGTTTTGGCCTCAATCACAGATCTTTTCAAAGTCTATGGAATAACCTACCTATTGAAATAAGAATTCCCATTTCATGGATCATTAATTTCTTCTTCAAGTGATTAAGGATATATTATAGAAGAAAGTCCTACTCAGATCAGGAAACAGGACATTATAAAAGCCTTTTCTATTAAGTCCCCAAAGGTTTTATCTTGTCTGGTTTTGATCGCTTCTAGTGCACATGTCCACAGGGAAGACTATTCTTCTTCCTAATTGTTCTCAACGACAGAAACATTTCTCATTATACTTACATTTTTTATCTTTCTAAATCTTCAGATCATTATTCCTTGTTCTAAGACCTTAGCCAGCTTAAATAAATCTTCCTTTTCTTTTATGCATACCACTGTAAGTATTTATATATAGTTATCATATTTCCTCATTTGTCATCATATCTCTTAACTATATATATTACATATCTTTCATCTTTATTATTAGATCATATGCCTTTTTCCTTTTAGCATTGGCACTATCCTTTAAGCTGACCAATTTTTCAAAATGGCTTTTATGGTAAAGAAGAGATGGGGCCAAAAAATAATAATAATAAGATAAGTCATTGAAAGATATATTTTTTTGTTATAAAAGGCAAAGATTTTATGTTGTGGCTTCATAACTCAGTCACCTAATTTTCAACTTGAACCTGAAAAAATTATACTGGCCTGACTTTTGACTTATATTAATATTAAAAAAATTAGTCAATGATTTAATATATTTTATAAGTGATACTACTTACTATCCAAGAAGACCCTTAAGAAATACTAACAAATATTGAATCAAGAGTGTGATTCAAAAATGTAAAAGAAGGTAAAGTTGTGCAATGATTAGTAACCAAGGATTTTACCAATTCTATCAGAGCGTGATTCTTCCATTTTTGCTGTCTGGGTTTTTCAGTTGTGTGTGCATTTTAATAGCTATAGTTATTATACTGTAACAATACTTATAATAGCTATAAGACTGCCATTATGGTATTTAATCTACTGAGTTTGCAAGATTTTTATATAGAGAAATTAATAACCAGAATAAACTTTTTGAAGTTGTTTCAACATTATTCTGAGCACACAGCACAATTTTAATTTGACCAATATTTACCACATATGACTGCATTCCTACAAAGACTTAAGTGTTTTGCTACTTACAGGAAATGCAATGGTGAGAAAATGTGCTTTCTGCTCTCATAATGCATATATTCTAGTGGTAAAGACTGTAATCAATCAGATAATCATATAAGTAAATATTAAGCATTAATCATGTTAGATACTTTGCAGGAAAATGAGCTCACTAGGCTGTTTGCTCTTCTGCTCATGATTATTCTCACATTATAGCACTTGGAGATGCATCTATGCAGTTGATTCCCTGGAAGCTGGAAGCTCGCTAAGAAGAGGGATCAGTTCTTCCCTTTCTATATATCCTCCATGATATATAGTACAGATTCCATAGCAGCTACTCAATAAATATATGTTAAATTGAGTGCAGATGGGCTCATTGGGAATTTTTTTAAAACAATGTCAATGCAGAATTTGTAGTCTGCCTGCTTTGGAAATACTTGGGGTGCCTTTTTTTTTTAAATGCCAACCTGTATGAGATCTTTTGAATTAGTATCTTTGGTAGAAACAGGGAGTCTAAAATTTCAATTAAGCTCCCCAGTGATTTTCTTGCACACTATTGTTTCAGGAATCACTGGAGCAGAAGATATGGAGCACAGGTTTAGAGAATAATTTACTAACTTAAAGAACTTTACATTTAAGATAATTAGTAAATCAAGTATGAAAATAAAATACTTCTTAACTTTGGGGGGTTATTTCTTTGTAATAAACGTGCACCTATTTTCCAGGCACTCTTACTATAGATAACGTGTTTTCCCAAGGGCCTCAATGAAATATTTCTATCAGGTGTCTACAAGTGAAGAAGCAAATGCCACCAATCTTTGCTGTCTATCATTCTTACTAACAGTTAGTTTTTGTTCTGGGTGACAAAGTGCCTACATCAAAGCAGAGCTCTCTCCTGGTGACTTTTCAGTAAGAAGTATCCATGTGACCTGGTTGTGGCCTATAATCAGAAGGCACTCCGAGCACCACTAGGATTTCTAGGAAGTCTTTTTGGTGTGTGTGTGTGTTTAAGAGCATATCTTCTTGATCTTTCCTCTTGCCTTTTCTTCCTGCTGAGAATGTGGACACATTGAATAGAGGTGAACACACACATCCAACGATGGAGGGAGCCGAAAAGCATCTGTGATGTTAATACCAATGTGGAATGTATGTCAGATTTCCCATCACCAGTCTTATTGCTATGTGAGAAATACAAACCTTTTGATTATATAAACCTTCATGATAGAATTTATATCCTTGCATTCTTACAGCTTCCCCTTGCAGCTCAGTTGATAAAGAATCTACCTACAGTGAAGGAGACCTGGGTTCGATCCCTGGGTCAGGAAGATCCCCTGGAGAAGGAAATGGCAGTCCACTCCAGTATTCTTGCCTGGATAATCTCATGGACAGAAAAGCCTGGTGGGATACAGTCCATGGGGTCACAAGAGTCGGATACAACTTAGCAACTAAACTACTACTACAGTGGTTAACTACATATTTCTTACGGATATCTCCAAACAAGACATCTGTGGTAGGCNCCAGTATTCTTGCCTGGATAATCCCATGGACAGAAAAGCCTGGTGGGATACAGTCCATGGGGTCACAAGAGTCGGATACAACTTAGCAACTAAACTACTACTACAGTGGTTAACTACATATTTCTTACAGATATCTCCAAACAAGACACCTGTGGTAGGCATAAAAATGGTTTCCCACAGATGTCTTCATCCTAATCCCTGGCTATCGCATTACACTGAGTTTGCAGATAGCATGAAGGTCAGTAATGAGCTGATAAGAGATTATCTTGAATTATCTGAGTGAGACCAATGCAGTCACAAGAGCCCATAGAAGCGGAAGAGGAAGGCAGAAGAAGCAGGGCCTGAGTGAGCTGATGTGAGGAAGACCTGACCAGTCACTGCTGCTTTAAAGCACAGAAAGGGGTCAAGAATATGGGTAGCCTCTAGAAGCTGGAAATGTAAAGAAATAGACTCTCTCCTATACTGTCTATAAGGAACACAGATAACTGATTTTAGCTCAGTGAGACTCATTTCAGATGTCTAACTTCCAAATCTGGAAGCTGATAAATTTATGTTCTTCCAAGCAACTAAATTTGTGGAAAATGTTATGGCAGCAATCAGAAACTAATATAAAATTCTATAAAGAAAAAAAAGACACCCTAATTGCTATTTAGACTTTAAGAATTATTTCAGATATTAAATAATATTTAAAAATAATATACTCTGGGTTAGTTTTTATATATATACACAAAATATATAAAATATTGCTGAAGATCATGAGTAAAGAATATTTTACAACAAAACAATTCTTTGATAGAACAACATAAACTACTGCTCCATAAGTGATAACACATCCCCTATATAAAGACAGAAGAAATATAACTCAAATGCACTCCACAAAAATAATTAAACACTTTTACTCAATGTTGATTGATGCTGAGATTTAATATAGCCTTATGTGGCCTCAAATCAGCAGGGACCAATTATCAACTTTCTTAACACAGAGTAGAACTGGCCAGAGTTTTAGTTCTTGGGAGAGGCAGGACTAATTTTATGAAAACCAATAATCACTTAGAAATTCTGGCTAATCCTCATCTTGTTCAATGGGCTTGACTTTCTTGACATTTTTCTATCTGGTTATTTTGAACAATCTCAGAGTTTAGTGAATCCTTCCTATAATAGGTAAGTTTCTCTTTTTTTCCCGAGGAATATCTACCGTAATTAAGATTGTCTCCTTATCCAAGTTGGCTCTTTTTGAAGACTGCTCTAAAAACAAATAAAGGCATAAAAGGGAAAAAGAATATTCCCACCCTGACTGTCACTGAGTATGAGGAATCCAATGTACAGGAGAACAATCAAGATGTAAGTGATTGTGGATGATGTTCAGTGAGTTTTTTATTTGACTTGAAGAAAGAAAAAATATTCAGGGTAGAAATATTTGATCAATTAATCACAAGCACATGAATTTATAAATAAGAAACATGAAACCAAAAATCCTCAATTCACTTAAATTTTTTATGAATCATCATTACCTACTGTTCTAGAATTAATTTCAGAACATATTTGCTATCATTAAAACTGTATGATCATTAAAGAATTTAAGAGGTTTTAGTAGTATTTATCAAGACTTATTAATTTATTATTTGGTCTGTATTCAAAATTTTAGATATGGAATAGTTTACTTTATTTCATAACATAGCTAAATTGGTATGTTGAGTCTTCTCATTCTTTCCTAGATGTATCCTATTCCAAGGTGGAAGGAATTTTGGAATTCAGATGGACCAGCTCTTTCTTTGTAATGCTGAAGAGATCAAATCTGGGAGATTTAAGATGGTTAACATCACTCAGACAATCACTATTATAACCTTGGTTATTACCAGTATTATAGCTTCATTATAGAAACCTATAGACCACTACTCTTTCTCAAAGGCTCAACTCTTTCTCTTTCTCAATAAGCTCAACCTTTTGATGTCAGTGTTACTGATATATATTCTAAGAAAAGATAAGTGAAAATTATTTATTTTACAAATAAGTACTTCAGTTAAGGCACCAAATTTAGGTGCAATCACTGTGTATGACTTTACTAAAAAGGGCATGTATTTACAGGTGACAAATTTAAAGATTTTTCTTACACACAAGTTCATTCATCATAATAAAATTAATTAATTCTTTGGGTTGACTCTAGAGAAATTGCCACCAACCTGTAATCATGTGACAGACAATGAAGCCCAATGGTAATCACCCCATAAATGACTTTGTTTATTTAAATAGCGTGGGCTATCACTGAACATTTGTATCATAATTCTAAGTTTACCATTATACTCATAACTAAAACAAACAGTAAACAATTAAAAAGTAGAACCTTATGTTTATAAATACTATAGACTTCCTAAATTTAATATAAAGCCTTGTCACTTATAATACTGGGTCAGATACTGAACTGATTTTAGATTTTAACAAATATGTTTACTGTACTTTCTATGTCATGATTTTTTAAAAGTTATGATCATTAGTTTATCTAATCTTTATAATAGCTCTACCAGATTTGCACTGTTATTATCTGTATCTTACAGATCAAGAAATTATGTTCTCTCTGCTAAGAGAGTGATAAATTCAAATCCTGGCAGTCAGTCTCCAAAATCCACATTGCTCATCTCCCTGCTTTGCTACTTCTTGGATATAACTATATTATTTTTATATTCGATTCCATCAGATAAAGAACTCCTTAAGAAAGACCTGTAAAATGTTGAAACAAATCCAAAAGCAATTGAAAATATGTTAACTACTATTGAATTTCATAATGAAATAATAGACTAGACTTTACATTTTACTTAATAACATCAGTACCATGTGTTTATACTTACATTGTAAAATGTTTTAAATATGTGATACTTTGTAAACTGCATTTCACTAAAGATATGATATATTACACACACACACACACATAAAGAAGGCTGAGTGACCAAGAATTGATGCTTTTAAACTCTGATGCTAGAGAAGATTTAAGGAGATCAAACCAGTCAATCCTAAAGGAAATCAACCCTGAATATTCACTAGAAGGACTGATGCTTAAGCTGAAGGTCCAATATTTTGCACACCAGATGTGAAGACTCAGCTCACTGGAAAAGATCCTGATGCTGGGAAAGACTGAGGGCAGGAGGAGAAGGGGACGGCAGAGAATGAGATGGTTGGATGGCATCACCGACTCAATGGATGTGAATTTGAGTAAACTCTGGGAGATGGCGAAGGACAGGGAAGCCTGGCATGCTGCAGTCATGGGGTTGCAAAGAGTCGGACATGACTTAGTGACTAAAGAACAATATATACACAAAAAATAAAGAAACATAAACAGAATCATGTCAGACTAGAGCCTGGTATATTACAAAGATTAAAGCAATAACAGGAATCAAAAGAAATCTGGAGCTCTTAGAATCAAAAAGTAATCTGTTTAAGCACAGGATAATAGTTTAACACAGCACGACTTAAGTACACTTTGGGAAGTTTAGTTAACCATTCAGTTTTGAATGAAATTTTGAGGAAAAGTTGTTAAGCTACAATAATAGAAATGATTGTTTAGAATAATAAGGAAACTAACCTAACCGTTTGCTGTTCCTTAAAAGGGCCTTTGCATTTGCTGATTTCTCCTCAGATATGTTTTATCAGATACCTCCTGCCTTACTACTCTATTATCTCTACTTCAATATTCACTGTTACAGAGTTCTCTCCTTAACAACATGCTAAAAATAGCCCTCACTTTTCACCCTCTATTTCCTGTTTTATTTTTAATTCCTAATACTTATGTGAATTTGCTTAATTTTTATCTTTATCCTCCAAAAATTAATTTTCTAAGAACAAGGAACTTGTTTAATTCAGTGTCTAGAAGCTGATCTTTCCTCATAGCTAATACCTAATAAAAATATTAATTGAATGAATTTAAGGGAAAAAATAGCACAGCAACGTCATGTTTGATACCTCACTCCATTACCCTACTCTCTCTACTCTGAATTAATGCAGGATAGATTAAAAATGCAATTTAAAAATTAAAACATGTAATCACACTTAACAAACTATCTTCATGAGGAAAAATGACCTTCATGATGCAAAAATACATTTCAGAAGCGAGAGGCAGAGCCAACAGGAACATGTAGCTTGTGGAACAATGGGAATGTACCTCATTCCACGTGTACCTCAATAGGAATGTACCTCGTCCTCACATTCTGGGTGAGCAACTGCAGTGCCAAAGCTACTAATGTAAGACTCTAGGCAATGGGCCCTGGAAGTTTTGTTGGAGGTAAATATAAAAGCAGAGGCTCTGATGCAGAGAGAAACTTCAACTTAGCATGAGCTGGCAAGCCACGATTTGAAGACAAGTGAAAAAGAGTGTGCCAATACAAAGGGAAAGAGAGCAATAATTTGGAGATGGAATCATTTAGGGATTTTTAAAATGATATATATAGGTGTGAATAGGAGTTTAGAAATGAGTATATTTAGGATACTAAAAGAAATAAAGGAAAGAATAACACCTGAGAAAGCAAACAACAAACAAGATCAGGAAAAATGAAGCAAGAAAGTGTGAATATAAACTGAAAAGGATGAGGAGGGCTAGACAAAAAATCTCTAAAGGAAAAACTGTCAGGGTTAGGTAACCGTTAAGCTGAGATGCAAAAGGCGTGAGATACTGAAGCGAGGGTATACATTTAAAAACATTTTTAACAAAGACCAGGTAAGTATGTATTGACTGTATTTTGGGAGAAGCAGAAAATCAGAATAAATAGATGATGGATATATATATATATAGAGAGAGAGTGTGTTTCGGCAATTGTTTATAAACATACGATTGTCCCTGTGCATGCGTGTTCAGTTGCTCAAATATGTCCAACTTTTTGAGGCCCCATGGACTCTAGCCCATCAGACTTCCTTGCGCATGGCACTATCCAGGCAAGAATACTGGAATGGGTATCCATTACCTTCTACCGGGGATCTCCCTGACCCAGCGACCAAACCCAGGTTTCCTGCATTGCAGGCAGATTCTTTATCATCTGAGCCAAGAGGGAAGCCCAGGATTGTCCTTTGTGTTGTGTGCTATTCACTCAGTCTAACTCTTTGCGACTGCATGGATGTAGCCCACCAGGCTCCTCTGTCCATGGGATTCTCCAGGCAAGAATACTGGAGTGGGTGGCCATGCCGTTCTCCAGGGAATTTTTCTGATTCAGGTATTGAACCCAGGTTTCCTGAGTTGCAGGCAGATTCTTTTCTGTCTGAGCCAACAGGAAAGCCCATGATTGTTCTTGAAGTGAAGTGAAGTGAGCTCGCTTAGTCGTGTCTGACTCTTTGCAACCCCATGGACTGTAGCCCACCAGGCTCTTCCATCCATGGGATTCTCCAGGCAAGGATACTGGAGTGGGTTGCCATTTCCTTCTCCAGGGGAACTTCTCAACCCAGGAATCAAACCCAGGTCTCCCACATTGTGGGCAGGTGCTTTACCCTCTGAGCCACCAGGGGATTGTCCTTAATAGTTTACAATTTGACATCATATAACAACAAGAAATTACATCACAAAAATGTTCTTGAAAAAGTTGGGAAGTCCTAATTCAAGATCCTCATATAAACCACCATATGGGAAAACATAGGTACACTATTTTTTAAGTCAAGTTCATTCATGTAATATTTAATTGAAAAAAAAAAAGCAGCAAATTCTTTGTTTTTCCAATCACAATAGAAAAAAAGAACTTTATATGGATACAGGATAATTAGCAACGAACCAAAGTAAGATTGTACAGAGGAATGAGAAAGCGATAAAGAGTTGACTAGAAAGTTAGGATACTATAATGTTACCTTTGTAAGTGTTACATCACAAACGTACCTTTAAAATGTGTATTGGAAATACCATGCTTTTAAGAATCCTGAAAAATTATTAAAAGGAATATAAGAAATTATTTTGATGTAGAGCAAGAGTTGCCTGGCATCTTAAGCAAAGTCTAAATGTAGCCACGGATAGTTTATCTATTTTCTTGCTTCATACAGCAGTGCCCTTACTTAAAAATGTGCTTAATTAAAGTGCTATGGCTTTTGCTGAATTTTCACCAGCTGCCAACTAAATATGGTCATAAATTTTAGGTGCACGGAATAGGAGACCTTTTCGCATTATTATAAATTGTCATTTAACAAACTAGACAGATGCACCAACCTAAAGGTATCACTTGAAAATAGGACAGCTGAACTGTGTTTCACTGAAAGAAACCGAGACATCTACATAAATCACTCCTTCTATGAATTCAGCAGTTTTCTGAAGGTTCTATTAATGCTTCAAAATGACCAAGGCACTTTAATTAAGAAAATGTGTGAATGCAGGTATTGAACTCAGGAAATATGACGGTGTAACTACAAATCCAACGCTAACTGGTGGACACCTTCAGTTTGTTCAGTCACTTAACTTATAAGTACTATCACTAAACTATGAAACACAGTTTAGTGAAAGCAAGGCCAGGCCCACATAGCACCCTTCTGGTAGACCGGGACTTCAAATCCATGAAGTTTCCTTTCAAACCTTTGCCTTTCCTCTACATTAAAATAAACACTCTGTTAAAACATCTATCAGGAATTAACTGGCCATCCAGAGGTTAAAACTCCATGCGTACTCCCCATGCCAAAAGAAAATCTACCTATATTTTAAGTCAAAATTATTTTATTGATTATATTACTATCATCTTACTTTACTCCTATAGGAATCAAATCCAAGTCCCTTCTAGCCATTCTAAGAACCATCCTCCTTCAACACGTCTGCCTTACCTCCTTCACTAAGCTCTCCCACTGGACTGACTGATTCTAAATATGCTCAAATTATGCTCTGATATATCCAGTCTTTAAAGAGGTTACAGTTCATTTCTTTACTATATTTACAAGGAAATTCAATAAAAAGTGTCTGTTTCTCTTTCTCTAACACACAAGCGCACGCGCAAAAAAAAAAAAAAGTCTGTCACTGTTTCCTCATCTATTTGCCATGAAGTGATGGGACCAGATGCCACGATCTTAGTTTTCTGAATGTTGAGCTTTAAGTCAACTTTTCACTCTCCTCTTTCACTTTCTTCAAGAGGTTTTTTAGTTCTTTTCACTTTCTGCCATAAGGGTGGTGTCATCTGCATATCTGAGGTTATTGATATTTCTCCCGGCAATCTTGATTCCAGCTTGTGCTTCATCCAGCCTGGCATTTTGCATGAAATACTTTACATATAAGTTAAATAAGCAGCGTGGCAATATACAGCCTTGACATAATTCTTTCCCAATTTGGAACCAGTCTGTTGTTCCACGTCCAGTTCTAACTGTTGCTTCTTGACCTGCATACAGATTTCTCAGGAGGAAGGTCAGGTAGTCTGGTATTCCCATCTCTTGAAACATTTTCCACAGTTTGTTGTACTCTACACAGTCAAAGGCTTTGGCATTGTCAATAAAGAAAACATAGACGTTTTTCTGGAACTCTCTTGCTTTTTTAATGATCCAATGGATGTTCGCAATATGATCTCTGGTTTCTCTGCCTTTGCTAAATCCAGCTGAACATCTGGAAGTTCACAGTTCTCATAATGTTAAAGCCTTGCTTGAAGAATTTTGAGCATTACTTTGCAGGCGTGTGAGATGAGTGCAATTGTGCTGTAGTTTGAACATTCTTTGGTATTGCCTTTCTTTGGGATTGGAATGAAAACTGACATTTTCCAGTCCTCTAGCCACTGCTGAGTTTCCAAGTTTTCCACTGCATATTTGAATGGAGCACTTTAACAGCATCATCATTTAAGATTTGAAATAGCTGAACTGGAATTCCACCACCTCCATGAGCTTTGCTCACAGTGATACTTCCTAAGGCCCACTCTTCACATTCCAGAATCTCTGGCTCTAGGTGAGTGATTTCACCACTGTGGTTATTTGGGTTATGAAGATCTTTTTAGTACAGTTCTTCTGTGTATTCTTGCCACCTCTTTTTTTTTACTATCTTCTGCTTCTATTAGGTCCATACCATTTCTGTCCTTTATTGTGTCCATCTTTGCATGAAATGTTCCCTTGGTATCTCTTAATTTTCTTAAAGAGATCTCTAGTCTTTCCCATTCTATTGTTTTCCTCTATTTCTTTGCATTGATCACTAAGGAAAGCTTTCTTATGTCTCCTTGCTATTCTTTGGAACTCTGCATTCAGATGGATATGTCTTTTCTTTTCTCCTTTGCCTTTAGCTTCTTTTCTTTTCTGAGCTACTTAAGGCCTCCCCAGACAACCATTTTGCCTTTTTGCATTATTTATTGACTCATTATTTTCCTTTTTCTTTTCTGTTTCCCACACTGAAATGTAACCCAAATGAGGGATATTTTACTGTTACATCCCTGATCTTAGTAAATGTTCAATTAATAATGGATTTAAATGAATAAATAAATCTTGAGAAAATTAACTAGAACCAAATGTTCTCCTTTAAAGTAGACTATCTTTGCTTGTTTAAGCTGTTTGTAGCTATTCAATAACCTTAAGTAACTGTAAACTACCAAAGGCGAAGGTCTGACTCTTGTTTATGGCCAGTTGAATGGTTTTCCTACAGCACCACCTAGGTGACCACTGGCAAAGTATAAAAATTATGCAAAAGGAATATATGTTAGTGGTGAATATACAGTTTAATAATGCTTGTCTAGTCATGGAGCACTGAGGTGTGGGGGATAAAAAGGGCAGAACATCACCACTGAAGTCAGACCACTAGGTCACTGAAAAAGGCAAAAACTGTATTGCTTAGCAATAAAAATAAAGCATCTCTTTTCCTCAAGCATTACACAGAGATGAAATCTACCAAACAAACATTTTAATAAGTATAGGTTGTTATATAGAAGTACCTGTATATTGTCATGCTGTAGGGATTTGGGGTTAAAATTGTTTTATTTATTTAAGGTTGTTTTATTCCTATTAATCCATTTAAGTTTGCCACACATAGTTTGAGTACATAAAAAAAAGACTCAGATGCTAAAAGATTGGCTACGATTGCTATAACTGCTTGGTAAAGATTTGTAGAGAACGTCTGTTTCTGTAAAAGTTTGTCCAAAAATGTATAAGAAATCAGTCAACCTGTTTGCCCCACAGAATGTGTGCATGACATTAAGTACTTAAAATGCTGGAATTTTTTCATTATGTGTCTGATGGCCAGAGTCTGTTTCAGTTCAGAGTTCAGTGTATTTACATCCAGAAGTTAAAAAGGTCTGTGTATGATTGGATTAACAATATTGGAAGAGTATGCCAACAAAGCAGAAATCAGCTAATATGCATGCTTGTCAACAAAAAAGGGCAAAATAAAAACACATGAAGAAATCAACTGTCAGGTGAGGTGGAAAAGAAAAATATTTGAAGGAAAGGTACTAGCTGTACTTTTTCTAAGTTCCTAGAGAAGTAATGTTGCTCAGTCGTGTCCGACTCTTTGAGACCCCATGGACTGTAGCCTACCAGGCTCCTCCCTCCTTGGGATTCTCCAGGCAAGAGTAGGTTGCCATTTCCTTCTCCAGGGGATCTTCCCAACCCAGGGATCGAACCCGGGTCTCCCGCATTCCAGGCAGAGGCTTTAACCTCTGAGCCACCAGGGAAGCCCAATAAGTTCCTAGAGAAGCAATACTGTATAACAATTAATAAACTATCTATGAACATACAATTTTTCTCTTAGAAATAAAATTCATGAATATGAATGATAATGTCCCTTATGTCTAAAACTCAGGAGACCTGGATTCTATCCCTAGGTTAGGAAGATCACCTGGAGAAGGAAATAGCAGTCCACCCCAGTATTCTTGCCTGGGAAATCCCATAGGCAGAGAAGCCTGGCAGGCTGCAGTTCATGGGGGGGCAAAGAGTTGGACATGACTTGAGTGACTAACATTTTCACTTTCACTTTCAACCAAGTAATTCTGAAGCTGTCCAAATAACAGGGACAGAATGCACATCTCTGTGGCCAGAGCAAAGGACTCCTGTGAAAGGGCACCAGGAGGTTCACCCGTTTGACTGATTGATTGCCATGGGGGTTGTATGACCACATGCATTTCTTAGAATTCATTAAACTGTACAACTAAGAGTAAATTCTACTGATGTAAATTATACACCATAGAAACCAATTTAACAAAATAATCACAGGAAACAACTGAAATAATAAACCACAAACCAACATATACTTCTTAAAATTATTACCTATATAGCATATGCATAGAAAAATATATATATATAAAGTATGTATAAATGGTATTTGTCTAGAAGAATTGATGAAGGCAGTGGCAACCCACTCCAGTACTCTTGCCTGGAGGGGTCCCATGGACAGAGGAGCCTGGTGGGCTATAGTTCATGGGGTCACAAAGAGTCGGACACTTACTGAGCAACTTCACTTTTACTTTTCACTTTCATGCATTGGAGAAGGAAATGGCAACCCACTCCAGTGTTCTTGCCTGGAGAATCCCAGGGACGGTGGAGCCTGGTGGGCTGCCATCTGTGGGGTCACACAGAGTCGGACACGACTGAAGCGACTTAGCAACAGCAGCAGCAGCAGAACTGATACTTTTGAACTCTGGTGTTGGAGAAGACTCTTGAGAGTCCCTTGGACTGCAAGGAGATCCAACCAGTCCATTCTGAAGGAGATCAAACCTGGGATTTCTTTGGGAGGAATGATGCTAAAGCTGAAGCTCCAGTACTTTGGCCACCTCATGCAGAGAGTTGACTCATTGGAAAAGACTCTGATGCTGGGAGGGATTGGGGGCAGGAGGAGAAGGGGATGACAGGGGATGAGATGGCTGGATGGCATCACTGACTCGATGGATGTGAATCTAAGTGAATTCCGGGAGTTGGTGATGGACAGGGAGGCCTGGTGTGCTGCGATTCATGGGGTCGCAAAGAGTCAGACACAGCTGACGACGGAACTGAGAGTATCCTCTAATCCATACATTATTTAACAGCATTTATGAACAACTGTTAGAGGTATACTAACTCCAATTAATAATTTTATATATGAATGTCAACCAACATCTACTAACATTTTTAAACTTTTGCTAATTTTATGAGTATATGGTTAAAGTAAAAATAATCCAGATTAACCTGATTTATGTTTATTGCTATTTGCTTTGATCACCTATGCTTTCTTAATCTGGAAAGTCTGAATATATGCAATGAGTAAAAATATAGCCTATGTCAAATGTGAATAGTTCTAGTAGAATATATTCTTTCTCTAGAAAAATATGAATAGTCAAGGGCACTTAAAATTCACCTTAAAAATGTCAATTTATAAAACTAGCTCAAAACTTTACTGTAATACATTATATACAATTCCGTTCCTCAAAATAATGAGATTATTCCATAATTAGTTTGGTCACTTAAATAGTATTTCTGTTGCTTTAAAATGTTTTGAGTTAATATTTTTTAGTATTTTTATGATCCATTTCAGGGCATATTTAGACTCTACATACTAATATATTGGTAATTCAGTACTCAGTTGGAAAAGAGACCAGGGAATGCCTTTTATTATATTTGTCAGCTAAATAATCACAGGAGAGCTTGAATTTTCCAAATGCTACAATCAACATGAAATTCTAGGGAAATGCTTGATGAGAAGTCAGTTTAATAATGGGGCTAATAAATTAAAAGAAGAGAGGTTTCCATATATGTGACTTTTTTTCTCTTTATGAACATTTGAATTATGTCCCCTTAGCTCTAGATTGTTTTCTTTTCATCCTTGAATACTCAGTTGGGGTTTCAGGATGGCACCTTTCCCAGAGCCAGGACTAAGTCTGTCTTGGTTAAAATCATATCTCCGTTCCCATCATAATACTGGATCCAATAGAGTTCAAAAATGCTTAGTGAATGAATAAATGAAATAATAAATATTAATACTAAACATACTGGAAACTTCTAGTGTCACTGACTTTCTGGCTATTAATCTTTTAGAATATGCTTATTTACTATGTCTGTTGTATTCATTATAGGAGAATGGCATTGAAACATGTATAATATCATATATGAAATGAATCACCAGTCCAGGTTCAATGCATGATACTGGATGCTTGGGGCTGGTGCACTGGGATGACCCAGAGGGATGGTACGGGGAGGGAGGAGGGAGGGGGGTTCAGGATGGGGAACACGTGTATACCTGTAGCAGATACATGTTGATGTATGGAAAAAACAATACAATATTGTAAAGTAATTAACCACCAATTAAAATAAATAAATTTATTTTAAAAAGAATAGTCAGCACACACACACACACAAAATAATTCAATATTAAATTTCAAAATTTTTGCCTAACATTGATGGTTATATAGTTGGTTACATTTTACAAATGGGAAACACTTTAGTAAAAAACATATCACAAGTCAGAATTTAAACTACAATCTAGAAACATGCGAGGAAGTTAACACAACTAAGTTCCTCAAACCGAATATGAAAGATATAACTCCGGGAAAACTTATGGCAGGGGACAGGCCCCTCAGAATTCAGAAACATACCTAATCAGAAAGAGAGAGAAAGAGAGAGAGAAAACAAAAGCAAATCCTTTTTTTTCATTCTTATGTTCCTAGAGATTGCTATAAATCCCCCACCATCCACATAGTAAACATATGCGATATTTGGGGCTAATATTGACTCTGAAACACCATTTTAAATTCATTGTAGAACTGAAACCAAACTCACACACACTAAAAAAAATACTAGCAAACAATTCCAAATAAGGGATTGAATAAAATAAATGAATTCATCTAACCGTGACCTATTTTGGTACACACATCTGTACATCAAACATTTGCCTCTATGATTTTCATGCTGCAAACATTCTCAATTCTTTGACCCTTGAGATTTCTGTGCTGCTTAGCATGCAGCTAAATTGCATTCAAGCAGTATTTGCATATGTAGTATGATTTGGTAGACTAAACCCCAAGATGCTGTTCTCAAAAGAACAAGCTCTCTGTTTACTTGTGACTTTACTGACTTCATGTACTTTAGGTATGAAAAGTGTGAAAAACTCTCTTTGGGGGGTTTATAAGAATAGTTTTCTCCTCACAAGGCTGGATGATATGTAAATACAAACACTTTTGCTTCACTTACTTTCTCATCTGTGTGGAAGTTACACGGGTATTGAATGACAAGATGCAGCAATAAGCAGGGCCTTGCATTTACCAGATCAGAGGAACCTTCACTGTCCACCATGTTTCAGGTGAGAAAGCTGGAGCAGAAGGGACTTGATCATCCATTAGTTAAATATGTATAAGATAATCATAGTCTTTACATTTATAATCTTCAAAATACAATAAGTCTCCAGTGGATATTCAGAGTATGAATGCAAAGAGACAGAAGGAGCGACCACAATCCCTGCTCATGAGGAAATAAGGTGTGACATTTAGGAAAGAGACATGTCCCACATGTGGAATGTTCATTTAGTAGCATAATCTAGATTAGAAAAGCAAATGGACATTTCTTCAAGAAGTCAGTGGCTGGAGACAAGTCAGTGGCCTTGGTAGTAGGAGACATTTTCAGTACAAGGGGACACAGCACTAAATATGGGAAGAATTGTAAGGGAGAGAGAAGGGCAGAACATTGCAAACTTCAGATGTGGATGAAAGGGGAGCAGAAACTCACTTGAGGTTTAGGATACAGGTGAATTTTTTAGGAAAGAGGAGGCAAGTTTGCCTGAAGCAGTAGGTCTCATGGCTGAAGGTCATGGTTGCTCGACTCATTATAAAGGTAATGTAAAAGTAACCCATTTCCCCATGAGATTATGCTGGTTAATTTCAGAAGATGAGGACTAAAGTCTTCCCTATTACTCCAGTCAATGCTTTCCTCCTGCATCAACCTGTTGGTTTTTTTTGTTTTGTTTTGTTTTGTTTTATTACGAAGAGGGGTGAGCCTGTGGAGCTCAGAGGGTTTTGTGTTTATGATGATGATTGTGATAATAACCATTATCATCCATGATCACAGTGACCACCATTTATTGTGGAGTTAACACACACCAGGTCTGTGCCAAGTGCTTTTCAGATGTAATCTTATTGCAGCTTTCAGCAAATCTATAGCTTTACACAGAGGGATCACCATGGTCCAAGACGACCAGGGCATCTGCCTTGCAGAGCAGAGTGCAGACAGAGGTTAAGCCTATGATCCTGATGACTCACAATAATCGACAGACAGGGAAGGAGGTCTTGTGAGTTTCCAAGTATTTCAACCGATTTGACAATGACATTAATCAAAATTTGCTTTGGGAAGATATGTGATAATTTATATTTACATGCTTTGTTTTCTGTTCTCTTCATCAGCCAAGTTGAAAAGACAGAGAGACCTTAGATACTAATATGCATGAACTTTAACACAAAGCATTCTTTGATATTATCATCACTTTTGATTCAATAACTACCCATCACTCATTATCAGTCTTTCCATAAATGGACTGCTGTTTTCACCCTCCTCCCAGTGCAACTCGTATGTGCAGGAAAAGATGTCATGATCTCTTTACTTGTAGCTATAGCCTCCACTGAAAACATTCTGAGAAATTTTGGGAAAATCCATCTTCAACACTGATGTCCACTGTAAACTTGAGAAAAGTCCCTCCTTCTGTTTTTAGGGCCTCAGCTGTTTATGATGTTAACACTGTACCATATAAACCTAAGGTATTTCCAACTTTGTCTATTGCTTTTTCTATGTCTAAAAATCCTTCGGTGGCTTCTCTTTACATTACATAAAGACCAAAATTCTCAACATGGTTTATGAAGTCCTGCGTCATTCTACAGGCTTCCCAGAGCACATTCTGCTTTCTGTCCAAGGGTTCTTGTCTCGTGTCCTTAGAAGAGCCAGCTTCTCCGAGCCTGAGAGTTTTGTACACGCTGTTCCCTCTGCCTGGAGTTCCCTGCTCTCTTCCCTTCCCAACTATGCTCGGCAAATTCCTGTGTATCTTTTAGTGTTCTGTTCAAAAGTCCCGAAGGAATTCTTTTCTGTTACACTTTCACATTATCCTGAATTTCTATGTTAAAACATGTATAGCAATTATACTTAATTTGAAATTGGGAATTGAACACGTGCCTTTAAACAAAATGTAACAGATCTGCTTCGTTCACTCCTATATCTATAGCATGTTTAGTTCTGTTTGCACGCAGTAAGCAATCAAATATTACAAATGTAAATAAGTGCATATAAAGAGAACCATTTAATGAAACAAGAATTGGCCTGGCCTTCTTTATAGGAGCAATAATTCTTATAAAAGCAATATTTCTTCTTAAATTTTTTCTCCATCTGATGTCAAGTGGTCATCAAAAATACGGATTTTATATCTGTCTCATTTCTAATGTACAATTTTAGCAGAAATATCTCCCCTAACTGGCAAAAGTGTCAAGATTCACCTATGTTTTGTAACACTGGAAAAGCATTGTTGGTTCTCAAATACATTTCTTTGCCAAACAACTGAATGTTGAGATACTTTTAAAATTCGTCTACTCTCAAGAAACTATATTATAAAAGTTGTATTAAAAGTGATGAACATAACCAGCCCCCCCAATAAAGTATCTGTTTCTTACAAAAGAAAAAATTAAAGAAGTAGGGCTAGAAATAGTACATGTGCTGTGCGATGCTTAGTCGCCTCTGAGCTAATGTTAGAAAATATATATATTTCTTATCCTTTTGGCGGTGGAGAGCAGAATGCCATATGTTTCATCCTCATACATGACAGAACTCGAAGCGCTTCCCTAACTTGCATTTCTATGTAAAATCCACTAGAGTTCATTTTCATATTGAAGTCTGTGTTTGCAGTTTGCCAACGTGCAAATTGACAAATTTCTTGTGCATGGAATCTCTTCCTGCTCAAAGTCACATATATTTCTTTTCTTCTTCATTACCAGCAGTATTCTCCTAGGTGAGGAGAACCTTACAGAGGTTCTCCAGGCAAAAATGCTAAAGTGGGTTGCCATGCCCTTCTCCAGGGGATCTTCCCCACCCAGGGATTGAACCTGTGTCTCTTACATCTCCTTCATTGGCAGCAGGATTCCTTACCACTGCGTGACCTGGGAAGCCCATTTTTTTTCCCTCTCTATGTATTAATACCACTATATATCATAGCCAAGAACAATGCCTTACACAGCAGGCATTCAATAAATATTTGTTGAATGGATGTGAATATAAACAAACTGAGAAGCTGGATGTAAAAACTTGTTCCTGGGTCATTTTTCAATCTCACTCTGATCTGGCGTCCAGTATACAACTCACTCTCTCTTCTTGGGGAAACTTAGTGCTGCATGTCAAGGCTTATCTCCCTCCTCCAATACACATGCACATGTACCACACACACTCAGTCACACCCATTCATGTTGGCTCAGACTGGAATCCAGTCTCCTCTAGGTGCACCATCACCCCATGCTCACTCTGCTCCAACAGCCAAGTGCCCTGGGATTGCTCCAGATGTGTGACCTCCTATGTGACAAGGGCTCCTTTCCCGACCCACCTCTGATCGCTCTCCAGGGCTTCCTGACTGGCTCCATCAGATAAAGCGGTGAAGAGAAACTATTTCTCCTACCCCAGCAGTGCTTAGCCCCTTTGTTCAGCCTTACCTCTGGCAGGCCTCACCCTTGCTCCTACTATCACTGCATCTTAAGTAGCAAGGAAAAGGGTCCCTCTATTAGAAGCTTTTTGGGGAAGGTGACTCTTTTATTTTCAAACTTTCCCTTTGCTTGGTCCAGCTTTGTGTTATACCTTGTGTTGACTGTGACATAACTTTTCTAAATGAGGCTAGTGGGGCTCTCTTGATTTTAAGATTAAGCAGACTATAATCTTTGTCTATTTCTCTCATTTTCTCTTTCCTTTTCAATGGGATTTTGGAATCTTTAGATGGTTTCCCACTGGAAGCTGTCAAGTTATAATTCCTACAGAATCCTTTCTTACCAGAGAAGAAGCTAATCAAGAATGTCCTCAATATGACAAAGAGACAGGAAGCGAAATGCTAAAGCCAGTTTTAAAGTGAACACTCTTGTTTTGCCTGGCTGCTGGTGTCCAGGCCAGAGCAGTCAGGAGAGTTAAGGACACATAATCAATGTTTTATTAGAATCTCTTCAATTTCAACTAGCAGCTGGGAATTCCATTTGGGGCACTTGCTCTTTACAGCTTAAGGAATCAGCAAACTAAGATGGACTGGAATGGGTGAATTTAACTCAGATGACCATTATATCTACTAAGGCAGGCAAGAATCCCTTGGAAGAAATGGAGTAGCCATCACAGTTAACAAAAGAATCTAAATGCTGTATTAGGATGCAATCTCAAAAAGGATGCTCTCTGGTCATTTCTAAGGCAAACCATTCAATATTACAGTAATACAAGTCTTCGTCCCCATCAGTAATGCTGAAGAAGCTGAAGTTGAATGGTTCTATGAAGACCTACAAGACTTTCTAGGACTAACACCAAAAAAGATGTCATTTTTATTATAGGGGGCTGGAATGCAAAAAGGAAGTCAAGAAACACCTGGAGTAACAGGAAAATTTGGCCTTGGAGTACAGAATGAAGCAACTGAAGTTGAATGGTTCTATGAAGACCTACAAGACTTTCTAGGACTAACACCAAAAAAGATGTCATTTTTATTATAGGGGGCTGGAATGCAAAAAGGAAGTCAAGAAACACCTGGAGTAACAGGAAAATTTGGCCTTGGAGTACAGAATGAAGCAGGGCAAAGGCTAATAGAGTTTTGCCAAGAGAACACACTAGCCATAGTAAACACCCTCTTCCAACAACACAAGAGAAGACTCTACACATGAACATCACAAGATGGTCAATACCTAAACCAAATTGATTATATTATTTGCACTCAAAGATGGAGAATCTCTAAACAGTCAGCAAAAACAAGACTGGGAGCTGAGTGGGGCTCAGGTCATGAATTCCTTATTGCTAAACTCAGACAGATTGAATAAAGTATTGAAAACCACTAGATCAGTCAGGGATAAATCAAATCTCTTATGATTATATAGTGGAAATGAGAACTAGATTTAAGAGATTAGATCTGATAGACAGAGTGCCTGAAGAGCTATGGATGTAGGTTCATGACATTGTACAAGAGACAGGGATGAAGACCATCCCCCAAGAAAAAGAAATGCAAAAAAGCAAAATGATTATCTGAGGAGGCATAACGATAGCTGTGAAAAGAAAAGTGAAAAGCAAAGGAGAAAAGGAAACATATACCCATTTGAATGCAGGGTTCCAAAGAATAGCAAGGAGAGATAAGAAAGATTTCCTCAGTGATCAATGCAAAGAAATAGAAGAAAATAACAGAATGGGATTCCTGGTCATCATGGTCAATGAAAGAGTCCGAAATGCAGTACTTGGATGCAATCTCAAAAACGACAGAATGATCTCTGTTCATTTCCAAGGCAAACCATTCAATATCACAGTTATCCAAGTCTATGCCCCAACCAGTAATGCTGAAGAAGCTGAAGTTGAACGGTTTTATGAAGACCTACAAGACCTTTTAGAACTAACACCCAAAAAAGATGTCCTTTTCATTATAGGGGACTGGAATGCTAAAGTAGGAAGTCAAGAAACACCTGGAGTAACAGGCAAATTTGGCCTTGGAATGCGGAATGAAGCAGGGCAAAGACTAATAGAGTTTTGCCAAGAAAATGCACTGGTCATAGCAAACACCCTCTTCCAGCAACACAAGAGAAGACTCTACACATGGACATCACCAGATGGTCAACACCGAAATCAGATTGATTATATTCTTTGCAGCCAAAGATGGAGAAGCTCTATACAGTCAACAAAAACAAGACCAGGAGCTGACTGTGGCTCAGATCATGAACTCCTTATTTCCAAATTCAGACTTAAATTGAAGAAAGTAGGGAAAACCGCTAGACCATTCAGGTATGACCTAAATCAAATCCCTTATGATTATACAGTGGAAGTGAGAAATAGATTTAAGGGCCTAGATCTGATAGACAGAGTTCCTGATGAACTATGGAATGAGGTTCGTGACATTGTACAGGAGACAGGGATCAAGACCATCCCCATGGAAAAGAAATGCAAAAAAGCAAAATGGCTGTCTGGAGAAGCCTTACAAATAGCACTGAAAAGAAGAGAGGCGAAAAGCAAAGGAGAAAAGAAAAGATATAAGCATCTGAATGCAGAGTTCCAAAGAATAGCAAGAAGAGATAAGAAAGCCTTCTTCAGCAATCAATGCAAAGAGATAGAGGAAAACAACAGAATGGGAAAGACTAGAGATCTCTTCAAGAGAATTGGAGATACCAAGGGAACATTTCATGCAAAGATGGGCTCGATAAAGGATAGAAATGGTATGGACCTAACAGAAGCAGAAGATATTAAGAAGAGGTGGCAAGAATACACAGAAGAACTGTACAGAAAAGATCTTCACGACCCAGATAATCATGAGGATGTGATCACTAATCTAGAGCCAGACATCTTGGAATGTGAAGTCAAGTGGGCCTTAGAAAGCATCACTAAGAACAAAGCTAGTGGAGGTGATGGAATTCCCGTTGAGCTGTTTCAAATCCTGGAAGATGATGCTGTGAAAGTGCTGCACTCAATATGCCAGCAAATTTGGAAAACTCAGCAGTGGCCACAGGACTGGAAAAGGTCAGTTTTCATTCCAATTCCAAAGAAAGGCAATGCCAAAGAATGCTCAAACTACCGCACAATTGCACTCATCTCACACGCTAGTAAAGTAATGCTCAAAATTCTCCAAGCCAGGCTTCAGCAATATGTGAACCGTGAACTCCCTGATGTTCAAGCTGGTTTTAGAACAGGCAGAGGAACCAGAGATCAAATTGCCAACATCCGCTGGATCATGGAAAAAGCAAGAGAGTTCCAGAAAAACATCTATTTCTGCTTTATTGACTATGCCAAAGCCTTTGACTGTGTGGATCACAATAAACTGTGGAAAATTCTGAAAGAGATGGGAATACCAGACCACCTAACCTGCCTCTTGAGAAATCTGTATGCAGGTCAGGAAGCAACAGTTAGAACTGGACATGGAACAACAGACTGGTTCCAAATAGGAAAAGGAGTACGTCAAGGCTGTATATTGTCTCCCTGCTTATTTAACTTATATGCAGAGTACATCATGAGAAACGCTGGACTGGAAGAAACACAAGCTGGAATCAAGATTGCCGGGAGAAATATCAATAACCTCAGATATGCTGATGACACCACCCTTATGGCAGAAAGTGAGGAGGAGCTAAAAAGCCTCTTGATGAAAGTGAAGGAGGAGAGCGAAAAAGTTGGCTTAAAGCTCAACATTCAGAAAACGAAGATCATGGCATCCGGTCCCATCACTTCATGGGAAATAGATGGGGAAACAGTGGAAACAGTGTCAGACTTTATTTTTTTGGGCTCCAAAATCACTGCAGATGGTGACTGCAGCCATGAAATTAAAAGACGCTTACTCCTTGGAAGAAAAGTTATGACCAACCTGGATAGTATATTCAAAAGCAGAGACATTACTTTGCCGACTAAGGTCCGCCTAGTCAAGGCTATGGTTTTTCCTGTGGTCATGTATGGATGTGAAAGTTGGACTGTGAAGAAAGCTGAGCGCCGAAGAATCGATGCTTTTGAACTGTGGTGTTGGAGAAGACTCTTGAGAGTCCCTTGGACTGCAAGGAGATCCAACCAGTCCATTCTGAAGGAGATCAACCCTGGGATTTCTTTGGAAGGAATGATGCTAAAGCTGAAACTCCAGTACTTTGGCCACCTCATGCGAAGAGTTGACTCATTGGAAAAGACTCTGATGCTGGGAGGGATTGGGGGCAGGAGGAGAAGGGGACGACCGAGGATGAGATGGCTGGATGGCATCACGGACTCGATGGACGTGAGTCTGAGTGAACTCCGGGAGATGGTGATGGACAGGGAGGCCTGGCGTGCTGCGATTCATGGGGTCGCAAAGAGTCGGACACGACTGAGTGACTGAACTGAACTGAACTGAACAGAATGGGAAAGACCAGAGATCTCTTCAAGGAAATTAGAGATACCAAGGGAACATTTCATTCAAAGATGGGCACAATAAAGGACAGAAATGATATGGACCTAATAGAACCATGAGATATTAAGAAGAGGTGGCAACTACACAAAGAAGAACTGTACAAAAGAGATCTTCATGACCCAGATAATATTAATGGTGTAATCACTCACCTAGAGCTAGACATCCTGGAATGCAAAGTCAAGTGGGCCTTAGGAAACATCAGTACAAACAAAGACAGTGGAGGTGATGGGATTCAGTTTAGCTATTTCAAAACCTAAAAGATGATGCTGTGAAGGTGCTTCAATCAATATGCCAGCAAATTTGGAAAACTCAGCAGTGGCCACAGGACTGGAAAAGTCAGTTATCATTCCAATCCCAAAGAAAGGCAATGCCAAGGAATGTTCAAACTACCACACAATTGCACTCACCTCACATGCTATTAAAGCAATGCACTAAATTCTCCAAGCCAAGCTTCAACAATACCTGAACTGTGAACTTCCAGATGTTCAAGCTGGTTTTAGAAAAGGCAGATGAACCAGAGATCAAACTGCCAACATCCAGTGGATTATTAAAAAAGCAAGAGAGTTCCAGAAAAACATCTACCTCTGCTTTATTGAAAATGCCAAAGCCTTTGACTGTGTGGATCACAACAAACTGTGGAAAATTCTGAAAGAGATGGGAATACCAGACCACCTGACCTGCCTCTTGAGAAATCTGCATGCAGGTCAAGAAGCAACAGTCAGAACTGGACATGGAACAACAAAACAGACTGGTTCCAAATAGGAAAAAGAGTATGTCAAGGCTGTATATTGTCACCCTGCTTATTTAATATATGCAGAGTACATCATGAGAAACACTGGGCTGGATGAAGCACAAGCTGGACTGAGGATTACTGAGAGAAATATCAATAACCTCAGATATGCAGATGACACCACCTTTATGGCAGAAAGTGAAGAAGAACCAAAGAGCCTCTTGATGAAAGTGAAAGAGGAGAGTAAAAAGTTGGCTGAAAGCTCAACATTCAGAAAACTAAGATCATGGCATCTGGTCCCATTACCTCATGGCAAATAGATGGGGAAACACCTATTTGTAAAGTGAGAATAAAGTGAGAAATTTTATCTTTTTTTGGCTCCAAAATCACTGCAGATGGTGGTTGTAGCCATGAAATTAAAAGATGCTTACTCTTTGGAAGGAAAGATATGAGCAACCCAGACAGCACATTAAAAAGCAGAAACATTACTTTGCCAACCAAGGTTCATCTAGTCAAGCATATGATTTTTGCAGTAGTCATATATGGATGTGAGAGTTGGACTGTAAAGAAAGGTGGCACCAAAGAATAAATGTTTTTGAACTGTGTTGTTGGTTAAGACTCTTGAGAGTCCCTTGGACTGCAGGAGATCCAACCAGTCCATCCTAAAGGAGATCAGTCCTGAGTGTTCATTGGAAGGACTGATGCTGAAATTGAAACTCCAATACTTTGGCTACCTTATGCAAAGAACTGACTCATTTGAAAAGACCCTGATGCTGGGAAAGGTTGAAGGTGGNAGGAGATCCAACCAGTCCATCCTAAAGGAGATCAGTCCTGAGTGTTCATTGGAAGGACTGATGCTGAAATTGAAACTCCAATACTTTGGCTACCTTATGCAAAGAACTGACTCATTTGAAAAGACCCTGATGCTGGGAAAGGTTGAAGGTGGGAGAAGTGGACAACAGAGGATGAGATGGTTGGATGGCATGACCTATTCAATGGACATAACTTTGAGAAAACTTTGGGAGTTAGTAACGGACAGGGAGGCCTGGCATGCTGTAGTCCATGGGGTCGCAAAGAGCTGGACATGACCGAGCGACTAATCTGAACTGAAGATATTGGTATGTAAGATCCAGCCCTACTGGTTACACTTTTCCTGTAACTTGTCTGATGGGTATTCAGAATTGTTCATGCTATGACCAAGAATGAGTATTTGTTCAAAAACAACAGATACAAGAATTTCAAGTCAGTTAAATATTTCATTAAAGTCATTTGCAAGTGGGTAATGAGTCTATGAATTGTCACTCTTTTAACACAGAAAAACTATCTTTTGGAACACTGGTTCACTGGAAGATTGCCATTAATTATTTTTCTGTTTTTCAAAATGAGTTGCCTTGGCAGTTGTTGGAAAAGTAAAAGGGGTTCCCACGTGGATTCAGTGGTAAAGAACCCACTTGCCAAATGCAGGAGACATAAGAGACACAGATTCAACCCTTGTGTTGGGAAGATCCCCTGAAGGAAGGCATGGCAACTGATTCAAGTATTCTTGCCTGAAGAATATCAGGGACAGAGAGCCTGGCGGGCTATAGTCCATAGGGTAGCAAAGAGTCAGACACAACTGAAGGGACTTTGCATGCACATGTACACACATATGAAACAATACAAAAGATAATTTTGTGAAAGTTTTGAGTAAAGGATCATGTGGATTTTGCTTTTACTGAGAAGAATGGCTCCTAATCTTTTCTTACAAAATCATGTTAATACTTTTTTTTAGTGCGCCTAGTCTGTTAAAATCTCCTTTTCAATAAGAGCAGTCTTACTTTTATACACAGAAGACTTTTATTTAATAATTATATATGATTAATTTTTTAGAATAAAGCCTACCTTACAAATAATATAATGCAAAATAGTATTTTAGAGACATTAACTAGAATTTTTTTAAATGTCAATTTATTAATGTCTCATTCTCTAAAGAATGATCATCTAATGCTGATTTCTCCTGCTCATCAATGTGATGCTTACTTGGAGATTTGTAGTATCTCAACTAATTAAACTCTGTGTTTGCATTTGCTAAAAGATTCAAAAAGAGATTATAGTGCAATAAAGATTAGTACAGAGTTTTAAATATTATTTCGGTATTGATTAATTTTTGTATGTAGCAAAGGTCCTAGTAATCCTTCTTTTAGAAAGATTAAACTAACAGATAATTTGAGGATAAAAATAGAGTAAAACAAACATATAAATTCTATTTCCTACCTGTTACATTTTTGTGTGTAACACTTTTTTTTTTCCTTTGATGAAATGTCTTTAAGTACTTCCATTTTTTTTACTTATTACAATATTTCCTTTTAGAGAAATATATAATTATTTCAGGCAATAACTAGGTCTGTGAAGATAACATTCATTATGGAATGGACAAAATATAAAAGTTAAAATATTGAAAGTAGTCTTGCAACTTGTATGTTTATGCCTTTGTATATCCAAAATTTTGAGAATAAAGGGACTATTTAATTATTAGATAATAGAAAAATAGGTTTTCCCAGAGGCTAATTTGTAAAAAAAAACAAAAAAAAAGTCATATAACTTTTATAAACTGAGTTGTAGCCAATTATACAAATAGTACACAGTGAAATGGCATTTACAAGCCTTATAAAAATTTAGCCATGCCTCAATTTATGGTTCATTTATATATTTATCTACTACTTAATGTGGGTATTTGTTATCTCAAGTGAACAAGTNGTAAAAAAAAAACAAAAAAAAAAGTCATATAACTTTTATAAACTGAGTTGTAGCCAATTATACAAATAGTACACAGTGAAATGGCATTTACAAGCCTTATAAAAATTTAGCCATGCCTCAATTTATGGTTCATTTATATATTTATCTACTACTTAATGTGGGTATTTGTTATCTCAAGTGAACAAGTATTGGGCATACGTATGTTCTAAAGATCCTTTTTCCTACAAACATTACTCAATTTTAAGACGGCAAGAGTGAACATTGACATTTTAGGAATCAGTGAACTAAAATGGACTGGAATGGGTGAACTTAACTCAGAAGACCATCATATCTACTACTGTGGGCAAGAATCCCTTAGAAGAAATGGAGTAGTCATCACAGTCAATGAAAGAGTTCAAAATGCAGTACTTGGATGCAATCTCAAAAACAACAGAATGATCCCTGTTCATTTCCGAGGCAAACCATTCTATATCACAGTAATTCAAGTCTATGCCCCAAACAATAATGCTGAAGAAGCTGAAGATGAATGGTTCTATGAAGATTTATAAGACCTTATAAAACTAACACCCAAAAGAGATGTCCTTTGCATTATAGGGGACTGGAATGCAAAAGTTGGAAGTCAAGAAATACCTGGAGTTACAGACAAATATGGCCTTGGAGTACAGAATGAAGCAGGTCAAAGGCTAACAGAGTTTTGCCAAGAGCACACACTGGTCATAGCAAACACCCTCTTCCAGCAACACAAGAGAAGACTCTACACATGAACATCACCGGATGGTCAAAACCAAAATCAGATTGATTATATTCTTTGCAGCCAAAGATGGAGAAGCTATACAAAGTCAGCAAAAACAAGACCGGGAGTTGACTGTGGCTCAGATCATGAACTCCATATTGCCAAATTCAGACTTCAATTGAAGAAAGTAGAGAAAACAACTAGACCCTTCAGGTATGACCTAAATCAAATCCCTTATGATTATACAGTGGAAGTGACAAATAGATTTAAGGGATTAGATCTGATAGACAGAGTGCCTGGAGAACTATGGATGGAGGTTCATGACATTGTACAAGAGGCAGTGATCAA
>SJYX01017929.1:124878-157343 GCA_006410675.1 Oreotragus oreotragus
AAAAAAAAAGTCATATAACTTTTATAAACTGAGTTGTAGCCAATTATACAAATAGTACACAGTGAAATGGCATTTACAAGCCTTATAAAAATTTAGCCATGCCTCAATTTATGGTTCATTTATATATTTATCTACTACTTAATGTGGGTATTTGTTATCTCAAGTGAACAAGTATTGGGCATACGTATGTTCTAAAGATCCTTTTTCCTACAAACATTACTCAATTTTAAGACGGCAAGAGTGAACATTGACATTTTAGGAATCAGTGAACTAAAATGGACTGGAATGGGTGAACTTAACTCAGAAGACCATCATATCTACTACTGTGGGCAAGAATCCCTTAGAAGAAATGGAGTAGTCATCACAGTCAATGAAAGAGTTCAAAATGCAGTACTTGGATGCAATCTCAAAAACAACAGAATGATCCCTGTTCATTTCCGAGGCAAACCATTCTATATCACAGTAATTCAAGTCTATGCCCCAAACAATAATGCTGAAGAAGCTGAAGATGAATGGTTCTATGAAGATTTATAAGACCTTATAAAACTAACACCCAAAAGAGATGTCCTTTGCATTATAGGGGACTGGAATGCAAAAGTTGGAAGTCAAGAAATACCTGGAGTTACAGACAAATATGGCCTTGGAGTACAGAATGAAGCAGGTCAAAGGCTAACAGAGTTTTGCCAAGAGCACACACTGGTCATAGCAAACACCCTCTTCCAGCAACACAAGAGAAGACTCTACACATGAACATCACCGGATGGTCAAAACCAAAATCAGATTGATTATATTCTTTGCAGCCAAAGATGGAGAAGCTATACAAAGTCAGCAAAAACAAGACCGGGAGTTGACTGTGGCTCAGATCATGAACTCCATATTGCCAAATTCAGACTTCAATTGAAGAAAGTAGAGAAAACAACTAGACCCTTCAGGTATGACCTAAATCAAATCCCTTATGATTATACAGTGGAAGTGACAAATAGATTTAAGGGATTAGATCTGATAGACAGAGTGCCTGGAGAACTATGGATGGAGGTTCATGACATTGTACAAGAGGCAGTGATCAAGACCACCCCTGAGAAAAAGAAATTTTAAAAGGTAAAATGGTTGTCTGAGGAGGTCTTAAAAATAAAAAAGAAAAGAAGAGAAGCTAAAGGCAAAGGAGAAAAGGAAAGAAATACCCATTTGGATGCAGATTTCCAAAGAATAGCAAGGAGAGATATGAAAGATTTCCTCAGTGATCAATGCAAAGAAATAGAGGAAAACAACAGAATGGGAAAGACTAGAGTCTCTTCAAGGAAATTAGAGATACCAAGGGAACATTTCATGCAAAAAGGGGCACAATAAAGGACAGAAATGGTATGGACCTAACAGAAGCAGAAACTATTAAGAAGAGGTGGCAAGAATACACAGAAGAACTGTACAAAAAAGATCTTCATGACGCAGAAAACCATGATGGTGTGAACACTCACCTAGAGCCAGACTCCTGGAATGGGAACTCAAGTGTGCCTTAGGAAGCATCACTAGGAACAAAGTTAGTTGATTTGATGGATTCCAGTTGAGCTATTTCAATCATAAAAGATGATGCTGCTAAGTTGCACTCAATATGCCAGCAAATTTGGAAAACTCAACAACGGCCACAGGACTAGAAAAGGTCAGTTTTTGTGCCAATCCCAAAGAAAGACAATGCCAAAGAATGCTCAAACTACTGTACAATTGCATTCATCTCACACGCCAACAAAGTAATACTCAAAATTCTCCAAGTCAGGCTTCACCAGTAAGTGAATCATGACTTCTGATATTCAATCTGGATTTAGAAAAGGCAGAGGAATGAGAGATCAAATTGCCAATATCCATTGGATCATTGAAAAATCAAGAGATCCAGGAACATCTACTTCTGATTAACTGACTATGCCAATGCCTTTGACTGTGAATCACAAAAACCTGTGGAAAATTCATAAAGAGATAGGGATACCAGACAAACTAACATGTCTCCTGAGAAATGTGGATGCAGGTCAAGAAGCAGCAGTTAGGACTGGACATGAAACGACAGACTGTTCCAGATAGGGAAAGGAGTACATCAAGGCTCTATATTGTCACCCTGCTTATTTAACTTATATCCAGAGTATATAATGGGAAATGCTGGGCTGGTAAAACAGAAGCTGAAATCAAAATTGCCAGGAGAATTATCAATAACCTCACATAGGCAGATGACACCACCCTTATGGCAGAAAGCAAAGAAGAACTAAAGAGCCTCTTGATGAAAGTGAAAGAGGAGAGTGAAAAAGTTGGCTAAAAACACAAGATTCAGAAAACGAAAATCATGTCATCTGGTCCCATCACTTCATGGCAAATAGATGGGGATACAATGGAAACAGTGAGAGACTTTATATTCCTGGGCTCCAAAATCNTGGCAGAAAGCAAAGAAGAACTAAAGAGCCTCTTGATGAAAGTGAAAGAGGAGAGTGAAAAAGTTGGCTAAAAACACAAGATTCAGAAAACGAAAATCATGTCATCTGGTCCCATCACTTCATGGCAAATAGATGGGGATACAATGGAAACAGTGAGAGACTTTATATTCCTGGGCTCCAAAATCACTCCAGATGGTGACTGCAGCCATGAAATTAAAATATACTTGCTCCTTGGAAGAAAAGCTATTACCAAACTAGACAGCATATTAAAAAGCAGAGACTTTACTTTGCTGCACAGGTCCATCTAGTCAAAGCTATTGTGTTTCCAGTAGTCATGTATGGATGTGAGAGTTGAACTATAAAAAGAGCTGAGTGCTGAAGAATTGATGCTTTTGAACTGTGGTGTTGGAGAAGACTCTTGAGAGTCTCTTGCAGTGCAAGGAGGTCCAACCAGTCCATCCTAAAGGAAATCAGTCCTGAATATCCATCGGAAGGACTGATGCTGAAGCTAAAACTCCAATACTTTGGCCACCTGATGCAAAGAGCTGACTCATTGGAAAAGACCCTGATGCTGGGAAAGATTGAAGGCGGGAGGGGAAGGGGACGCCAGAGGATGAGGTGGTTGAATGGCATCACCCATTCAATGGACATGAGTTTGAGTAAATTTGGCAGTCAGTGATGGACAGGGAAGCCTGGTGTGCTGCAGTCCATGGGGTCATAAAGTGTTGGACAAGTTGAGTCACTGAACTTGATGATTAATATTTAAAATCAAGAACATCAGGAAATGCTGCAGACAGAAAATGTTACAAAATATTTCATTCTAAAGATTGATTTTACTATAAATTGTATTCTAAATCATCTACCTTATACATGGTAATTTGGTAATTCCTGTTTTTTTCCAGTTAAAAAAAATGTGTCTTCACTTTTATTGGTTTATATATGTTGAGAGGTAGTCAATCTATTTATCTATTTATTATCTATCTTGTAAGAGTACATTAATGGAAAGAAAACAAGAACCCATATCTATTTCTTACAGAACTGGCCAACTTCTGAAGTTCAGAATATCAGGCCATAAACTAATATGCCAGGGTGGCCTTATGAGAATTCCAAAATATCAGATAAAGTTATAGATAAGGCCAAGAATTTCTAATTGCAACATTTCAAAATCCAATGTGAAATGACTGGAATTATCTGTTGTACCAATTCCATTTATAACCATTCTTAATGAGGAATTGACTATACTTTTCAAGAAATTTTTACTTTTTGCTTATCCTATATACCAATTCATAAGTTTCCTATAACAGTAATTTCACTTTAAAACATGTATTAAGTACAAATAAATTTTGTTTCTGTTTATGAAAAGAATTATACTCCTATTTACCAGTTTTCCCAAACTTGCTTGTAAAAATTATGTTTATATAACTTTGGTATCAACCCCAATAAAAATGTTCCACTGGAGATCTTTTTTTTTGGGGGGGGTGAAATTCAGCCCAAATTAAAACGTAATCCACAAGCAAGTTTATCTTTAAAAAATTTTCATAAACCATCAGTCAATTCCATATAAAATTATGGTTTCTTGTGATGAGCCAGAAAAAGTATCTTGAGAGTATTAAATTACAAAAACATATATAATGTGCTTCAGCTATGGTTTTATCTTTAAATCTTAATAGATCTAGAATTCATTTTATCTTGTTTTTTAACGTCAATGGATCTCTTTTTATATTTACTGGATGGAAAATAAAAACCCATATAAATTTCATTAACTATAAACGTTGCTTTTGGCTTGAAATCCATTTGAAATTGAAAATATTATTCCTCATTGATTAACCAGTATGCAAAATAAAAGCTTAGATATAAGAATATACTCTAAAATTTATATATAGTAAATATCTGGGCAACAATTTAAAAAAATTATGACCCCAAGCAAGTGTTTCTATAGCACAGTGCAATAATACTTGTATAGGTTTTCAGAAATTCTACTCTAGCTTTTTGGCCACATTTCTTGGTCTTTTGCATTATATGCTGAAGCATGTCATTCTTGAGAACATGCAAGACCTATTCTTTTATCTCCAGATCACAGTTAAAAGCACATTTTGAAAATGTGGGTGATGATGGAAGCAGACAGCACAGTACCAGTGGAGCTTCTGAATGAAAAATGAGAAAAAAAAAACAAAACAGTAACACCACAGTCAAAGTTCTGCCAGTCTAGGGCACACATCTAAAGGACTAATGCAATCTAGTCATTTTGAGTCTCATTTAAATACAAGAGCCTGTTTCTATCTTTAAGCTTCTAATTTCAGGAAATTAGATATAAAACTCTCCTCATTCATTATAGGTACAGAATGATCAAAAGAATAGAAATTTCATCACAAAGCTAATTGCATTGTCAAATGACCTCATACATAATGAATCATTAAAAATGATCTATTCTGTAATAATTGTATGCTGCTAAAGGTTAAAATAGCTTTAACGTGTGGGAAAAGAATTGTAATTGAAATAAATTTCAGCTTTATATTGCATTTGCCAACAATGAAATTAGTGGATGGTATTCCAGTTTTTAAACATTAGTAAAAGTGCACATATTTTTCTGTATGCTGATAGAGAAAATGTCTCATGACATAAACACTCTGAGACTGATATAGACCTAACTTAGAATACCATCAACATTGATCCTGGGTAATTAGCTCTTTCAGATCACTGATCTTTAATTACAGTTGCTTATCAAAATTAATTCGATCCCCAAAAATCATCTGTCAAGCAGGGAAAAGCATGGTATTTCCTTCATGTTTCAAATAAAGACTTCCCCATTAGTTTTTTTTTCAAGTTTGATAAATTTGATTTACCTATTCATATACATTTATATTAGATATAAAATCCTCAGCTTATACTTTTGTTGAATTTTCATACAGTCATGTTGCCATGAAAATCAGAGAAAAAAGTTCTAGAATGCAAGCACCATAAATAGGAATAAATTCAAACAGAATAAGGTCAACTTCATATTAACTACCTAACCTCTTCTATGGAAGTAAAGTTAACTTATTATAAAATTGGGAGATAAAGCTAATGGATATTATAAGAAATACAAGATCATGAGAGTAAACAGTACTGGTAAATCAATTTGCAGCCATACAAGGTAGGTGAGAGCTGGACTGTAACTCAGAAATTGCCTAATAATCACATTTTATTCAGTCAAAACGAGATTCAGTGACCATGAAACAGAGTATGCAATTGTAAGCATTTACTGTCCAATTGAAGTGATTCCTGATAATGATAAAACATGATTGCTGTTACAGTCTTGTGTTGAATCAGAAAGTATATGGTGATTATGCTAATAACATGGTTTTGAGGTTTATTTATTTTGGGGGGTTCTTTTTTTTAAATTTTATTTTATTTTACTTTACAGTACTCTACTGGTTACCTTGTCTTGTTCCTGACTTTAGGGGAAATGCTTTCAATTTTTCACCATTGAGGATAATGTTTGCTGTGGGTTTGTCATATATAGCTTTTATTATGTTGAGGTATGTTCCTTCTATTCCTGCTTTCTGGAGAGTTTTTATCATAAATGGATGTTGAATTTTATCAAAGGCCTTCTCTGCATCTATTGAGATAATCATATGGCATTTATTTTTCAATTTGTTAATGTGGTGAATTACATTGATTGATTTGTGGATATTGAAGAATCCTTGCATCCCTGGGATAAAGCCCACTTGGTCATGGTGTATGATCTTTTTAATGTGTTGTTGGATTCTGATTGTTAGAATTTTGTTGAGGATTTTTGCATCTATGTTCATCAGTGATATTGGCCTATAATTTTCTTTTTTTGTGGCATCTTTGTCGGTTTTGAGGTTTAAAAATATGATGAATGTGTTTCTCAAGCCTCATCCCCAAATATCAAGGCCATTCTATTTCTGGGGACCTTAAGCAGTGAAAAGAACAAAGGCAGAAGAAAACTTACACATTTTGATTTGAGGGCTGAACTAAGCAAGTGTTCAGAATTTCAGGAGGTTGTAGATCCAGTAATGTCTCCAACATGAGAGATGTCTCTAACCATCAAGGTCAAGAAAAAAAATCTTAATCTTCAAGGGGCAGAGAAAAGAATTTGACAAAGATTTTAAGTGGTGGGCAAAGAAGATTTTTTCTAATAGTTAGAGGAAGTATACAAATCATAGTAGTGGATTGTGGTTTACAAGATAGTTGATGAGTTATCTAAATTTGCTAAATGATTGTACTATCAAAACAATATTTATTTATGAGTTCTTGGGATCATTCACAAAATCTTATTTGAACTAGAATTAATATACCATATTTTTATTTCAAAACTACATAAACATAGGAAACTTAACAACAGCTACAAAATTGTTGTTTAGTTGCTAAGTTGTGTCTGACTCTTTTTGTGACCCATGGACTGTAGTCTGCCAGATTCTTCTGTCCATGAAAATTCCCAGGAAAGAATACTGATGTGGGTTGTCATTTCCTACTCCAAGGTATTATCCTGATCTAGGGATCAAAGCCGCATCTTCTACATGGCAGGCAGGTCCTTTACCACTAAGCCACCAGGGAACCCTAAGTGAGAGCATGCTGGATGAAAAGGCCATTACAATCTGGTCCCATCCTCATCTTTTGCTGTATTATCTTCTTTCTGATCACATTGCCCAACCACCCCTCTTACATTTAGCCATTTCCTATCTCCTTTATATTTGCAAATGCTATGTCCTCTACTTGTATAACTCTTTGTCACTTCTCAACCTAGAAATGATTTTGTTGTTGCTATTTATTATTTAGTCACTAAGTCACGTCCGACTCTTTTGTGACCCTGTTGACTGTAGCCCACCCACCTTCAAATATAGATTAGACCATCCTGTGAAGGCAAGCAAATTTTGCAACATCATCCTTAACAGAATGTGTTTAATGCATTGTAATGTAACCTTTCAACAGTTCTATCTTTCATTCAGTTGTTAGCTCAGAGGGTAAAGCGTCTGCCTGCAATGCAGGAGACCTGGGTTTGATCCCTGGGTCAGGAAGATCCCCTGGAGAAGGAAATGGCACCCCACTCCAGTACTCTTGCCTGGAAAATCCCATAGACAGAGAAGCCCGGTAGACTACAGTCCATGGGATCGCAAAGAGTAGGACACAACTGAACGACTTCACTTTCACTTTCACTTTGGAAATTTAGGGACCATATTCCTAATAACCTTGCTATCTCTGGAAGTGGCATCAACAATGCCTCTCTCTTAACCACTGACTGAAAGCCTGATACATATCTTGTATTCTCCAAATTATAAATTGGAAAGAAATTTCTTTGTATATCTTTTGAAAGTTTTAACAATGAATTTAAAATGTTAAAAGTCTGAATAAAATAGATATTGAGTATTTTTGCAAAATTTAGTAGAGAAATAAGTTATCAACAAGAAATCAGAAGTTGCTGTATTCTGATGTTCCTTGCAGCATTATTCATAGTAGTCATGGAAACACCTTGGTATCCATTAATAGATAAATAGATAAAGAAAATTTGAGATATAGACATATACACACCACATACACAAGTACACCCACAGGCATGTCAGAATGTTAATTTAGCCATAAAAATAAAGATGTCCTGGTATTCACAATAACATGGATTATCTTGAGGGCAGACAATGCTAAGTGACAGAATTCAGACACAGAAAGACAAACACTGTACATTCTCACTTATATATGAAGTCAGAAAAAGGCAAACTCACAGCCCCTGGCTTGCAGGGGCTGTAGGGAAGGGAAAACAGAAGTTTTGCCAAAGGGTACAAATGTCCAGTTACAAGATAAAAAATTCTGAGGAGCTGATGTACATCACAGGGACCACAGTTAACAATACTGCATTATGTATTTGAAAGTTACTAAGATAAGTAATTTTGTAATGTGAAGGATGTATTAAGTAACTTTATTATGTCTTTTAATAAACCTTTTAATATCTATCTATATATATATTTGCATACACTGTATGAAGGTGAAGCTGCTCAGTCATGTCTGACTCTGTGACCCCATGGACTGTAGCCTGCTAGGCTCCTCTGTCCATGGGATTCTCCAGGCAAGAATACTGGAGTGTATGTAAATAGACAATGTACATATACATACAATGTACAATATATACAATGTATATAAACTATATACACACACATACATATATGTGTATACANCCCATGGACTGTAGCCTGCTAGGCTCCTCTGTCCATGGGATTCTCCAGGCAAGAATACTGGAGTGTATGTAAATAGACAATGTACATATACATACAATGTACAATATATACAATGTATATAAACTATATACACACACATACATATATGTGTATACAAATACATATATATGTGCATATTCTGTATACACGTGTATGTGTGTGTGTATTAGTCACTCAGTTGTGTTTGATTTTTTGAGACCTCCTGGACTGTAGCTTGCCAGGCTCCTCTGTCCATGGGATTTTCCAAGCAAGAATACTGGAGAGGGTAGCCATTCCCTTCTCTAGGGGATCTTCCCAACCCAGGGATCAAACCTGGGTCTCCTACATTACAGGCAGAGTCTTTACCATGTAAGCCACCAGGGAAGATCTCTGTATACAAACACACACACACACATATATATAAAATCATCATGTTGTAAACTTTAAACTTGTACAATGTTATATGTCAATTATATGTCAATAAATGTGGAAAAGGAGAAGGCAATGGCACCCCACTCCAGTACTCTTGCCTGGAAAGTCCCATGGACGGAGGAGCCTGGTGGGCTGCAGTCCATGGAGTCGCAAAGAGTCGGAAACGACTGAGCAACTTCACCTTCACTTTTCACTTTCATGTATTGGAAAAGGAAATGGCAACCCACTCCAGTGTTCTTGCCTGGAGAATCCCAGGGACGGGGGAGCCTGGTGGGCTGCTGTCTATGGGGTCGCACAGAGTCGGACACGACTGAAGCAACTTAGCAGGAGCAGCAAATGTGGAAAAATGTTTACTTACTTAAAAAAAAAGTTAAATCATCAAAAAAGACACCTAAATGGTAAATGGATATATGGAAAGAAGTTGTTAGTGGCCATATATGAAGGATTTAACAATAAAGTAAATGCAAGTTCACATAAGACAGCATTTCTCATCGAAAAGATTGACAGACATTTAAGTGACAACAACATCAAATACTCTCGATGATGTGGGGTAGGTGCCTGAAAATATCACACACTCCAGCGGAAGTGCAACTGGTAAACAAGACAGGGAGCAATTTAGCAGTAAAAAGTAAAAGTGAAATGGATCTATCATTTCCTAATACACTGATCCTTGAATAACAGGGCTTTTAATTGCATGGGTCCACTCGTATGTAGAGTTTCTTTAATAGTAAATACTACAGTGTTATAAGATCTATTGTTGGGAAAATATGTACATGCTAAATCTCAGATACAGAGAAGCCCTATATACAGAAGACCAATTGAAAGTTATATGCCACTGTATGGACAGGAGGAATCCCTAATCACCTCATTTTCAAAGTCAACTATAAACACTCCAGTGAGGTCCACAGAAAGCCACTATTGTGCGAGTTGGTGTGATGAGCAGTCAGTGAGGTAAGGAGCTTTGGTGCCATGTAAGATGCCTGATATGAAACAACTTTATCAGTAAACCAATATATATATATATATTTTTTTTTTTTTCTGTAAGACTTTCTTGATAATTTAAGTCTTGTGTCTGTTTATATTCTAGCACATCTGCTCATCATGGACTTTCTGTGTGGGTACTCAAGTATCGAATGAAAACAATAACTTTCAGAATGCTATTAGAGGTAACATGCATGGTGGCGCTAAATGTTATGCATCTCCTAAACATATTAAGTACACACTCATGTAATAATTAACAGAGAGGCTAGACATTAAGTTCATGCTAATAATTGCCTAATGATGATAAATGAGGCTGAGAATTTCATTACATTTCCAGTTTCATAATATTAATTAAAGAAGAAGAAAAGGTATTAACAATTCGGTTTGGGGTGGCAATAATTTGGTAGAGTGTTCTCATAAAGACAATATTTTGTCATGGTTTCTACTCTTTAATCAGGAGCCAAGCTCCATGATTTGAATCCATTCTCAATTGCTTAGTGGCTGCACAGCCTTAGGAATACTGCTTAAATTTTGTCTCCGTTTCCTTATCTGTAAATAGGGGTTGTTATTGTTGACTCGCTCAGTCATGTCTGACTCTGCAACCCCACAGACTGCAGCGTGCCAGGCTTCCTTCTCCTTCACTATCTCCCAGAGTTTGCTCAAATTCATGTCCATTCATTCTACAATGCCATCCAGCCATCCTGTCCTCTGTCACCTACTTCTCCTGCCCTCAGTCTTTCCCAGCATCAGGGTCTTTTCCAATAAGTCAGCTCTCCACATCAGGTGGCCAAAATATTGAACCTTCAGCTTCAGCATCAGTCATTCCAATGTATATTCAGGGTTGATTTCCTTTAGGATTGACTGGTTTGATCTCCTTGCAGTGTTACAAGGGACTCTTAAGAATCTTTTCCAACACCACGTTTCAAAAGCATCTGTTCTTTGGTGCTCAGCCTTCTTTATGGTTCAACTCTCACATCTGCACATGACTACAGGAAAAACCATAGCTTTGACTATACAGACTTTGTCAGCAAAGTGATATCTCTGCTTTTTAATATGCTGTATAGGTTTATCTTAGGTTTCTTCCAAGGAACATACATCTTTCAATTTCATGGCCGCAACCACTGTCCACAGTGATTTTGGAGACTAAGGAAAAAAATATGTCGCTCTTTCTGTTTTTTTTTTTCCCCCTTTTCTATTTGCCATGAAGCAATGGGATCAGATGCCATGATCTTCGTTTTTTGAATGTTGAGTTTTAAGCCAGCTTTTTCACTTTCCTCATTCACACTCATCAAACAGATCTTTAGTTCCTCTTTGCTTTCTGCCATTAGGGTGGTGTCATCAGCATATCTGATGTTATTGACATTTCTCCCTGCAATCTTGATTCCAGCTTGTGCTTCATCCAGCCGGGCATTTCACAAGATGTACTCTGAATATAAGTTAAATAAGCAGGGTGACTGTATATAGCACTGATGTACTCGTTTCCAATTTGGAACCAGTCCCTTCTTCCATGTCCAGTTCTAACTGTTGCTTCTTGAATTGCATACAGGCTTCTCAGGAGGCAGGTAATACGTCTGATACTCCCATCTCTTTCAGAATTTGTTTTAGTTTGTTTTGAGCCATACACTCAAAGGCTTTAGCACAGTCAATGAAACAGAAGTAGATGGGTTTTTTTGTGGNTTTATATTCTAGCACATCTGCTCATCATGGACTTTCTGTGTGGGTACTCAAGTATCGAATGAAAACAATAACTTTCAGAATGCTATTAGAGGTAACATGCATGGTGGCGCTAAATGTTATGCATCTCCTAAACATATTAAGTACACACTCATGTAATAATTAACAGAGAGGCTAGACATTAAGTTCATGCTAATAATTGCCTAATGATGATAAATGAGGCTGAGAATTTCATTACATTTCCAGTTTCATAATATTAATTAAAGAAGAAGAAAAGGTATTAACAATTCGGTTTGGGGTGGCAATAATTTGGTAGAGTGTTCTCATAAAGACAATATTTTGTCATGGTTTCTACTCTTTAATCAGGAGCCAAGCTCCATGATTTGAATCCATTCTCAATTGCTTAGTGGCTGCACAGCCTTAGGAATACTGCTTAAATTTTGTCTCCGTTTCCTTATCTGTAAATAGGGGTTGTTATTGTTGACTCGCTCAGTCATGTCTGACTCTGCAACCCCACAGACTGCAGCGTGCCAGGCTTCCTTCTCCTTCACTATCTCCCAGAGTTTGCTCAAATTCATGTCCATTCATTCTACAATGCCATCCAGCCATCCTGTCCTCTGTCACCTACTTCTCCTGCCCTCAGTCTTTCCCAGCATCAGGGTCTTTTCCAATAAGTCAGCTCTCCACATCAGGTGGCCAAAATATTGAACCTTCAGCTTCAGCATCAGTCATTCCAATGTATATTCAGGGTTGATTTCCTTTAGGATTGACTGGTTTGATCTCCTTGCAGTGTTACAAGGGACTCTTAAGAATCTTTTCCAACACCACGTTTCAAAAGCATCTGTTCTTTGGTGCTCAGCCTTCTTTATGGTTCAACTCTCACATCTGCACATGACTACAGGAAAAACCATAGCTTTGACTATACAGACTTTGTCAGCAAAGTGATATCTCTGCTTTTTAATATGCTGTATAGGTTTATCTTAGGTTTCTTCCAAGGAACATACATCTTTCAATTTCATGGCCGCAACCACTGTCCACAGTGATTTTGGAGACTAAGGAAAAAAATATGTCGCTCTTTCTGTTTTTTTTTTTCCCCCTTTTCTATTTGCCATGAAGCAATGGGATCAGATGCCATGATCTTCGTTTTTTGAATGTTGAGTTTTAAGCCAGCTTTTTCACTTTCCTCATTCACACTCATCAAACAGATCTTTAGTTCCTCTTTGCTTTCTGCCATTAGGGTGGTGTCATCAGCATATCTGATGTTATTGACATTTCTCCCTGCAATCTTGATTCCAGCTTGTGCTTCATCCAGCCGGGCATTTCACAAGATGTACTCTGAATATAAGTTAAATAAGCAGGGTGACTGTATATAGCACTGATGTACTCGTTTCCAATTTGGAACCAGTCCCTTCTTCCATGTCCAGTTCTAACTGTTGCTTCTTGAATTGCATACAGGCTTCTCAGGAGGCAGGTAATACGTCTGATACTCCCATCTCTTTCAGAATTTGTTTTAGTTTGTTTTGAGCCATACACTCAAAGGCTTTAGCACAGTCAATGAAACAGAAGTAGATGGGTTTTTTTGTGGGGGGGTGGAATTCCTTTGTTTTTTCTATCATCCAACAGATGTTGGCAATTTGATCTTTGGTTCCTCGCCTTTTCTAAATTCAGCTTGTATATCTGGAAGTTCTTGGTTCATGTACTGTTGAACCTGAACTGTAGCTTGAAAGATGTTGAGTATTACCTTGTTAGCATGTGAAATAAGTGCAATTGTGTGTTAGTTTGAGCATTCTTTGGCATTGACCTTCTTTGGGATTGGAATGAAAACTGACCTTTTACAGTGTAATAATACATAATTCTTTGGTAAATAGAATCTTAGTAAATATTAGCTCATATTAATCTATATAAGATTGCATTATGAAATTTTAAATACATTTATGAAATCTTTCTATTTTAAGTGAGATTGAAGAGTCAAGTATTAGTGTTAAGCTTAATATTTTGGATTTCTAGGTTTTAAAACACTGCTATGTGAGGAAGAAAAAAGATTGATGTAGAGAGATGATATATATCAGGCTTGAAAATTAGTGGTCATTCATTATTCAACTTTAAACTGCGATGTTGGAGAAGACTTTTGAGAGTCCCTTGGATAACAAAGAGATCAAACCAATCAATCCTAAAGGAAATCAACTCTGGATATTCATTGGAAGAACTGATGCTAAAACTGAAACTCCAATCCTCTGGCCACCTGATGTGAAGAACCAGCTCAATAGAAAAGATTCTGATGCTGGGAAAGATTGATGGCAGGAGGATAAGGGGACAACAGAGGATGAGATGGTTGGATGGCATCATAGACTGAATAGACATGAGTTTGAGCAAGCTCTGGGAGATGGTGTAGGACAGGGAAGCCTGGTGTGCTGCACTCCATGGGGTCACAAAAGTCAGACACAATTGAGCGACTGAACAATAACATTATTCAATTAATTTTGATCAAAGTCATTTATTCCTTAGAAACTCTGTTTTCTCATGAGAGCGGAGGAGTGTCATACCATCATCTTATAAGTTTGTTTCAAATAGACCTTATAAGGTAAAGTTCAGTAAATACGCATTCTTTTTTTTTTTTTAAGAGTAAATAAATGTTTACTTAAAGAAAGTTTACTTAATGGTCAATGCTAAAATTATGCACAGTGGTTCTTCAATGAATTTCCAAACAAGCTGAGATATTTAAAACATAGGTATTTACGAGTATTCAAACTAAGTATCTTTTCCTGGCTAATTATTTTCTGCAAAGTTTATGATACTGAAATCTAAATTATATATTTTGCTGCTGCTGTTCAGTTGCTATGTTGTGTTTGACTCTTTGTTACTCCATGAACTGCAGGGTGCCAGGTTCCCCTGCTCTTCACTATCTCCTGGAGTTTGCTCATTTCAGGTCCATTGAGTTGGTGATGCCATCCAACCATCTCATCCTCTGCTACCCCTTCTCCTTTGCTTTCAACCTTTCCCAGCATTAGGGTCTTTTCCAAAGAGTCGGCATTTTGCATCAGTGGCCAAAGTATTGGAGATTCAGCATCAGTCCTTGCAATGAATATTCAGAGTTGATTCCTTTTAGGATCAAGGGACTCTCCTATTCAAGAGACTCTCCTTCTCCAGCACCACAACTCAAAAGCATCAGTTCTTCGGCACCCAGCCTTCTTTATGGTCCAACTCATATCTATATATGACTACTGGAAAGACTATAGCTTTGACTATACAGATCTTTGTCGGCAAAGCAATGTCTGCTTTTTAATATGCTGTCTAGGTTAGTCATATATTTTCTTCCAAGGAGTGAGTGTCTTTTAACTTACAAGGTAGTAAAAGCTGAAAATATTTTATAATCTCAATTGCAAATTAAATTATAGGAAAGTTTTCAAATTGGCTATAGTTTATACTTATCCTTCTAAAGGTAGGCTTTTTTTTAATAAGCATCATTTTATAATTAAATTTTCTTCAAACAAGGATAACCTGACATAAAACATTTTGGAGTCCTAAAACAGTCCTGTATCCCTTGACAAGTTGCATATTTATAAATTGGAGATGGAAATATTATCATGAAAATTAGATAAAATTAGCCATTTGAAGCACCAAGAGTAATAAAACATCTAATATTCCACAATGTTTGGTTAAATAAATACTATCAAGCCCAGCCTAAAATCTTGTACTGGATGTTATACAGGAATTGATTTTGAGCATGGAAGTATAAAACTATGTACATCAATAAATTGCTATACTTTACTCCTTACCTCTGTCAGCCAGTTTTAGGTTCTGTCCTTGTCCAGGCAGTATTTATATGGATGAAGGCTGTGTATGTGCTGAATAACAGTGATATTTCTTTAATTGAACAGTTGATTAGAGTAGAAAAGGCACCTCAGAAAACTGAAACAGAACTAGATGATTTACTTAAGAAATACTCTTTTAAAGTCAGAGGAAGAAGACATGGAACTATTGAGAATGCAGGGTCGGCATGCAGGACAATCCATGGAACTTGAAGCCTATAATTACAGGTCTTTTAAAAGAAGAAAGCAGGACAAAAAAAAAATAGATGCAATAAAAAATGGTAGGACAGCTAAAGACAAAGTCAGTGGGGCAAAAAGAAAAAAAATGTGGTTGGCAAACTGAAAAGGCTCATGGAAAAGCAAAATAAATGTAAAGGGATTCATATCTAGGTACACTTGGGGGAAATCCTAACAGAAGAGAGAAATGCTCATACTCATATAAGTAGAGAAAATACTTAAGCTATAAAAGGTGTTATGAACAAAAAGGCATAAAATTATCACTAAATGCTGCATGACAATTGAGTTTTTAAAATATTTAAGAGGAAAATGGTTCTTAGTCATTTTAAGGCCAACTTAGGCTGTTAAAGTGTAAAAACAATGGGAAGATTTTTGCAGGGAAAAGAAGTTTTGAAAAATGTAAGAATCCTGAAGTATTTAAGAATATAATGACTAGGGAGGAAAAGTTAAACCAAGAATGTGACAAAGAAACAATAAACAGATTTGCTTCAGAATTGTGAGAATTATCCTCAGCAATATAGGACACTTATGATACTGTCAAATTTCTTATTAAAAAGTGTTTCGAACATAGAATTCAATTCTCTGGGAAACTAGCCTTCAAAAGGATGCCAACAAAACAGGTTTGCAGGGGAGAAACAGAAAGATTCATTGCCCAAAGGAACATTTGCATTTTAAGAGACAGCGACAGGTAAAGGGAAAACTGAAGTACAGAACTTAAAACAAAAATGGTGCCACAAGGCTTTGTGCATTCCCATATGACCCCTAGGACAGAACTGGGGAGTTTGGACTGAGAGTAAGGAAAGCATGCTCAGACTGGGATTGCAGACAGCAAAAATGACAACTGTAGACACTAATTTTGTTAAATGCAACAATATTCTTTAGAGAACAAGAAATAAGGTACAAAATTTCAAAAGACTAGACAAGTGTCACTAAAACATCTAATTACATATAAAAGGTAACAAACAAGAAGCAAGATACGTCGGAAACACAAAATAAACGCCACAAATCGCACACAAAAAAACTGCCCATAAAAATGAAGTCTGACGACAAAAGATAAGCGTACACAGAAGACATGGAGAGCTCTTCAAAGTCAGCCTGTGAGGGAAATGTAATTGGAAAGACTCTGGGGAGCACAGAAGAACACTGATATGTAGACGCGTACAGGAAAAGGAGGGTCGTTTCCGGTGGCCCAGTGGTAAAGAATTTGCCTGCAATGCAGGAGACACAGAAGATGCAAGTTCAATCCTTGGGTCAGGAAGATCCTTGGAGGAGGGAATGGCAACCCACCCCAGTATTCCTGCCTGGAAAATCCCATGGGCAGAGGAGCCTGGTAGACTAAGTCAAGTCCATGGGGTCACACAAAGTTGGAAATGACTGAAATGTCTGCACAGACACACAGTCAGAAAAATGAGAGGAAGGATTAAAAGCATCACCTATGAGAAGAGAAGTTGGGAAAGAAAGAGGGAAATGCAGAGAGAAAGAACATGTGTGAAAGCTCAGCGCGTACATACGTGTATGTACAGGGGTCTTGCTTCATGTTTTATTCCATGTACTCCATATACATCCTGCACAAGCTTTTTACACAAGAATAGCTCCTTATGTTACTTTTGTGGAATATGTGAGCATAGCCAAATGAGAAAAAAAAAAAAAAATTGAGAAAGTTATCAAAGTGAAACCAGCCTCAAACGGCTCTAGCCCCAGAAGATTTTATAGATGATTGAGGATAAGTGTTTAAAATTTGGTTAATCCCCATGCTTTCATAGGAGAAGGAAATGGCAACCCACTCCAGTGTTCTTGCCTGGAGAATATCAGGGACGGGGGAGCCTGGTGGGCTGCCGTCTCTGGGGTCGCAGAGAGTCGGACACGACTGAAGTGACTTAGCAGCAGCAGCAGCAGCAGCAGCATGCTTTCATTGTTTAGCATAGACTAAAATGAAACGTGTTCATTAGGAATACAAAACAAAATGTAACTGGCAAAAGAAATCAGTGCAGAATGTACTTAAGAAATTGACTGTCCTTCTGACTTGTTGGTATACTTCTCAAAATTATTTATAAAATGCAAAAAAATAATAATATATATTATATATATTATAAAAGTATATAATCCAGTTGCATATGACAACATTAAGTCAAGAAATGTGACAAGGGTCCTATCTGTGAATACTAATGGGTAAAACAAGATGCTGATTGAAGAAGACATCTGTCTGATTCTCTAAGTTTTCCACCAATGCTAAAACAAATAAATGAGTTTCTGTTCGAAAACCAGTAAGATATGTTCAGAATGTGAGTTTATTGCTTCTCCTTAATAAAATCCCATTAAAGTGACAGGAAAGAGGAAAAAGATAAATTTCTACACAACAAATGGAATCAAGAAGGAAATATCAAGAACAAGATATTCCAAGGCATCTCCAGAAGATGAAATATGAGTGGATACATCACAGTTTCCAAAATTAAGCAGAAGAAGCTGTAGCAGAGAGAATACAAACAGGGCAGAGAACAGATGGAAGAGATGGAACCTACAGGACTGGGAGAGAAACGTCAGCATGTTTGGAAGTTTCTAGTGAACTGCAGAACTAAAAACAACTCTTGACCAATGTTTCTCTGTCCAGGTTTGCAGAAGACCTGACAGCCACATGTTTACCCTGTGGCAAAAACCAGCTAAAAATATTAACAAATTTAACAAATTTGTTTATCTTATAAACAAATCAGCAAAAACATTGAAGTCACTGTTCTGAGAAACATAGAAAGCCTGGCTTGGGAAAAGCTGCTGCAGAGCAAATCCTGCCTCATTTTGATATTTTTTACATTCCTAGAAAATAACATTTAGCTCTTTCAAAGTATGTTTAATAACACGATTTTTATTGCCTATAAAGATCCGAACTTTTTAATATTGCCTAATTCAGGTATAACGGGAACCAAGAATCACCAGACATGGATTGAAAAATATTTATGAAATTTGGTTCTCATAACTTCAAGAAATGCATTGGGAAGAAAATTCAGACAAATATTTTACATTTCAACATATTTTATGACAAATAAAAATGAGAAACTATGCACACGTGCTGTGTATTTAACTGTTTTTTCCTAGTGAAGTAATTTACTTTGGGAATCAAGTACCTTTTGAAACAGAGAAAGATGCTCGTTGAACAAAAATAACTCACTGGGAGGTTAACAGGATACTTTTTAATGTATGCTTATATTCTAAATGATGGTATTTGATCTGGCAAAGGCAAAAACAGATGAAGGAAGAAGTGTTTCAGAAAATAATTTTGCTTAATTATTAAGTGCTGGATATTAAGTAATTTACAAGCACTAGCCTAATTTAAACATTAGAGAAATTTAAAAAGGTAAAAACGGATGCTTTGCTAAATGTAATAACACTTCAATATGTATTACCATGTACTATTAGCCTGAACTTTAGAAGCAAAATAGATAAAAGCACATATACCAGAAGATGGAGAAGGAAATGGCAGCCCACTCCAGCGTTCTTGCCTGGAAACCTCCAGGGATGGAGGAGCCTGGTAGGCTGCAGTCCATGGGGTCACGAAGAGTCAGACATGACTGAAGCGACTTCAGCAGCAGCAGCAGCAGCAGCAACATACCAGAAGAAAACAGAAAGGACTGGAGATGCCCCCATGTAAGCAAAAATGTATAACAAAAAGCCCTCTCTGGCACTGATCATGGAAGTGAAGACTGGTCCAACCACTTTAGAAGACAGCTTGATCTTATTCGCTAGAGGCAATGATGACTCCCTATGACTTATTCACAGGTACATATCCTCCAAAATGGGTTCACATATATTTCAGAACACATCAACAAGTATGGTATTTGCAACATTACTTATAAAAGCCCCAAATTAGAAGAAACTCATATGTTCATCAGTTAAATGGAAAAAATGAAGATGGTATACTTTTATTTCAGAATATTATAAATTAGTAAAAAAAAAAAAATGCATACCCCAGATGTACAAACAAGATGGGCCATATTTGATTCCATTAGCATGTTTCAAAAATCTGCAAGACCAAATTGTAGTAAGGAGTGATATAATCTCAGGTTAAAAAGGATGATTGAAAATGTTGGGTCTGCAAATATAAAGAAAATATATTATCATTTAAAAACTCAGAGGTAATTCTTAGGCAGGGTAAAGAGTGCTGTGGTTGGTGGGCACGTTTGGTGTAACAACACTGTATTTCTTCCTGGGACCATGGTTACACAGGCATATATATAAACATAATTCATTACAATGTAATCTGTTTTGTGCATTGTCTGTATGACTCTTAAATAATAAAATTATCTACGGATAAAAGCAAAATATATGATCATTTGTAAAAGACTTGCCTCAAAAATTTCTTTTTCAATATGGCATTATTTCTATTCTACAATATAGATTTAAGAGTAGGTCAGTTCCTTATTGGGCTCCCTGGAAGCTCAGATGTAATGAATCTGTCTGTCATGCAGGAGACCCGGGTCTAATCTCTGGGTCAAGAAGATCCTCTGGAGAAGGGAATGGCAACCCACTCCAGTATTCTTGCCTGGAGAATCCTATGGACAGAGGAGCCTGGCAGGCTACAGTCCACAGAGTCCTTATTGGAACTGGAATATGGAATCTGACCACACGTCTATATCAAGGTTTAATTTCAAATTATGTAAATGTAGACAAGTTAGTCAAGGCTATGGTTTTTCCAGTGGTCATATATGGATGTGAGAGTTGGACTATAAAGAAAGCTGAGCACTGAAGAATTGATGGTTTTGAACTGTGGTATTGGAGAAGACTCTTGAGAGTCCCTTGGACTGCAAGGAGATGCAACCAGTCCATTCTAAAGGAGATCAGTCCTGGGTGTTCATTGGACGGACTGACGTTGAAGCTGAAACTCCAATACTTTGGCCACCTGATGCAAAGAGCTGACTCATTGGAAAAGACCCTGATGCTTGGAAAGATTGAGGGCAGGAGGAGAAGGGGATGACAGAGGATGAGATGGTTGGATGGCATCACTGACTCGATGGACACGGGTTTGGTGAACTCCAGGAGTTGGTGATGAACAGGGAGGCCTGGCGTGCTGTGGCTCGTGGGGTCACAAAGAGTCGGACATGACTGAGCGACTGAACTGAAACAAGTTAGTGACATTTAAATTTCTAAGAAGACTTCAAGGAGACCATTTGTATCATTCATAAACATATTTCTGGATGAAACACAATTGTTTTAATACGTCACAGCAAAAGTTTAAACTGTTATAAAGTATATATGCTTCATATTCTTGAAGTCTCAAATTAAAGTTTAAGTAAATTTTATTTATCCATCTGTTCATTCATTTAATTGTCCATTCACTCATTTAGATACTCAACAAATATTAACTAGCCCTTAAATTCTACCAGTCCATAGAATCCCTACTCTCATGCAGTCAGTCTGGTCAGGGAGAGAGACACCCAAAGGGAACAATAACAGAAGTTATAAACATTGCATAATTACACACTGCCAGCGGATCAGTGTTAGTGTATCAGGATAGTTTACCTGCTCACCACAAAAATGCAAAGCAGCTCAGGGAAATAAACAACCTTAAATGGGACAGAGAGAGCTTTGTAAAGAAACTGATATTGGAAACGAACTTTAATTAGAATGTGAATTATTCAGTTGGAGAAATATTTCTTGGATCAGCAACATCTAGTTTTTGAAAAAATCAACAAAATACCAAAAACTGTGTCCTTGGGAATAGCTTGGTGAATTATTGTGAAAATATCCTTTCGTTCCTATGATTTCTAACAGTGCTTAATCTCAAATCAGATTGGCATAATTACCTAGAACTACTTTACAAAGAAACTGCATAAGTGTCATATGTGATTATTAAAGTTAATAGTTAAAAGAATACAGTTATGTAATAGTGCCTCATTTGTACAGAACTAAGAGCTCTTCTATCAGATGCAAATATATTACACACACATCTCACACCACTAAACATTTATATGAAAGTCAAGTTCTTTTTTTTAAATAATCCATTAATCCCACACAGGAAGGCTCTCCCCTGAAGACCAAATCACCTTTCAAAGGTTCCACCTCAAATACCACCACACCAGAAATTAGATCTCATTTGGGACATTAGATCTCATTAGATAACATTTGGGAGGCACAGACTCCCAGTTCATTGCACGGTCTATCTACTCAAGCTGGAAAATCTCAAACAATAGCAGGATACATACACACAGACACACAGAGAGCAATCAGTTTTGACCTATGTCAGAATACTTTTAGCTGCTAATTTCCCAAATGTCTAAAGTAAATGTAAAAAAAGAAATAGCTTGAAATGACAGGAATATTATTGTTAACTAATGTTTACCTTTTATATATGACTATCACTGCATCAATTAAAACTCATTTTTGATTTGTAAACAAAAAAATAGTTTTAAACTCACCAGTAAAAATATGCCACCTAAACAACGTGTCATAACATCATACTGTAATAAAGGTATAAATACTATTATTTCTTATATTTATTAAGAGAAGCAAAGTATACTGACAAATAGCCATTTAATTATCAGTCTATAAATTTGAGCATTAAAACTTTTAGGCCCAGATTCTTTTGATTTATGGGGCTTTGAGTTGGACATTATGAAAATCAAGGATACTTGAGAATATTTCATATGGAGGACTAGAATGTTAGGGAGTTTAAGTTTGAAATATTTCCTGAGCTCCAATTTTGCAAAACTGAATTTTGTCCTATCCTGTTCCCAAGATCAGCTTCTTATCTTTAAGACACACAAAATATATAAAATATAGTAATCAAATTCACGTTGCTATTTTATTATAAAACTTTACTTCAAAAATATGTCATTTCTCAAAAAGAAAGAGTTGTTCATATCATAAGCAGTTGCTAGCCAGAAGACACAAGGATTTTTTTTAATAATCAAGCTTCACATATAACCAATAAAATAGAATACTACTAGACTTTTAAAAGGCCCAGCACATTAGCAGCCATGTTTCAAATAAAGTTTAGAAAAGTCCCCTCCCTCTAGCAAGTAGATTCCTCTGTAATTTTTCATATAGAACAAGGTTGATAGTTAAGTTCATATGTGTTTGGTAGATACCAAGTAAAAAACAGGCAATGGAAATACTTTGAGAAAAAAAAGAAAAATCTTTAAAAATATATTTTAAATGTCATTTCTATAAAGCTTAAAAGCCTAAAAATATGTCAGGAAAAGAAGTATAGTAAATAAACCCAAAAACTCAAGCTGGGAAAGATGGAGGGCAGGAGGAGGAGGCGGCAACAGAGGATGAGATGGTTGGATGGCATCACCAACTTGATGAACATGAATTTGAGCAAACTTCAGCAGATGTGAAGAACAGGGAAGCCTGGAGTGCTGCAGTCCATGGGGTTGTAAGGAGTGGGACCCAACTTAGCAACTGAACAACATACACTCTCATATTAAATATGGAACCTAATGCCACACTATGTATATTCAGCATCTCTTGATGTTCAGTCCGAGTTCCTGCTTTTGTAGAAGGGTCTAGGGATACTGGTACTTTGAGTGCCTGATATGGGACATGTGGGTGCTCAAGTATTTATGAATAAACGATCACTTAATAAGCAGCCCAACCAGAAAAGAGAGATTGCTATGAAGTTTCACAGTGCATCTGCCTAAAGCGTCAAGTTCAAAAGACTAAACAGTCCTTGACTGTTTAATGAGGAAAAAAAAATACTACAGAGTAATCTACTTTATTTAAAAAAACAAGGACTGGAAATCTCTTCTGTTGTGTGTTTGAAAAATCACACTACAAAAGGGCACTTGCCCCATGCACAGAAAAGTGAGAGGGATGGTCGGAGGGACCCATGGGCCAGAAATAGGTCCTAGACAGTCATAGCCCTTGCGTGTCTCATCATTAGATCTCTTCCTTCAGTGGCCAACTTGCCAGAATGCACACATGCTACAATATAAAGTCACTGAGCTATAATTAGCTCCTTTGTGCATCTTACATAAAATAGTTTGTTTCTCAGATCAGTTCAACACTCACTTAATAAGATCTCAGTGGGACAGGAGTAAAGCAGATAATTTGAAAGAGAATTGAAAGGAAGTGAAGCCAGAGTGTCGCATGGAAGAATGAAAGGTGGATGCAACAGACTCACAGAAGATCTGAGGGGGGAACTGCGTCGTTTCATTTCTGTATACATCTCTGAACACACATTAATGTTGGTCTCACTTTTAAAAACTTAGAGAAAATATTACAATGTCCTTAAGATGAAAGATTTGTACACTATTAATTTATCCTTTCACTGGATTAAAAAACAGGCTTGGAAAGGCATTTGTTGATACAAAACCTAAATTAGGAAAAAATGTCAAGTTAGTTTCAGGTCAAACTTTGAATATGTGCTAATTTGGTCCTCATGAAAACATACTGGATCCTTTCCTTGTTTCTATTATGTCATTTAAGAATTCATCTGCATTGTTATCAAATAAATATATACCTTGACAAACCAAATACGCCTGACGTCTAATAATACACAGCTGCCTAAATCTGGGAACCACTTTAAACAGTTGGCTGATTTCATGGTATGATATTATCATAATACTTCTAAAAAATGTGCTCAAAGTGCTATTCTTGATTTCTCAATTTTGGATAGTAGGTAGTACTTTCCTAAGAGGAAAAGAGAAGGATTTAACTCTTTTTTTTTTTTCTAATAAATATACCAGTTATTCCTTCTGAAACAAAATAAAACACACACATATACTCACTTGCACAGTCTTTTAAGAGTTCTATCACGATTTTAAGCCAGTATTATTCAAAACTGAACCATGGACAAGATTCCAATTTTTCTCTGATGTCACTGCTTTTGAGGGCATTCTCCAGTAGGGAAGCCCTAGATCGTGTATTTGTATGTGTGTGTGTTTTGATTTGCTTTTCTTTGTATTTATCAGTATTTCCTGAACACTCTGACAGAAATGTAGTCAAAACACGGTCAAAAACAGGAGTAGGAGAATGGCACGGAAACATGTATACTATCATGTAAGAAACGAAGGGCCAGTCTATGTTCGATACAGGATTCAGGATGCTTGGGGCCGGTGCATGGGGATAATCCAGAGAGATGATATGGGGTGGGAGGTGGGAGAGGGGTTCAGGATCGGGAGCTCATATACACCCGTGGCGGATTCATGTCAATGTATGGCAAAACCAATACAGTATTGTAAAGTAAAATAAAATAAAAATAAAATTTAAAAAATAAACTAATTTTAAGCAATGATAAAAAAATAAAAATTAAAAAAACAGGAGTAATCAGTTCACTTATCATTATTGTTGTCTTTGCTGCTGTTAATTTTACTATTTTTAATAGATTATTCCATTGCTTCTAAAGTATGCTGTACAATGTCATTTTGGAAATCCCCTTCATTTCACGTTAGTATTCCCCAAACACCATCCTGAGATGTAATTATTTCCTCTTTCTTCGTAGGTTGAAGTTCCATTTCCTGCATCCCATATTTTCCTATTTATTGATTTATGCTTGAGAATATCTTCCTATCATCTCCTGAGAAAGTGTTCAGGGGAAGAAACATTTTTTAAAACCAGTATAGCTGAGAAGTAGCTTCATTTTACTTTCACATTTAATATGTTAGCAGGGTATGGAATTCCAGGTTAGTAACTGTTTTACTTGATATATACTAAGATACTTTTTTCCACAGTCACTTATACATCAATGATGTTGTTAAGAAGGCCCATAGCTATCAGCTTGAAGGCCAACCCTTTGTATGGGATCTATAATTTCTCTGGAAACTTTGGGATTTTCTCCTCACCTGTGACAGTCCAAAATTTCACAATAATGCATCATGAGGAAAGCATTTTTCTAACCATTGTATTAGGTAACTGGTGACCCTAGTCAATCTAGAAAACGTTGTCCTTTAGTTCTAAAATAAAATTTCTGTAACAGTTATTTCTTATTCACTATTCCAACCCTTTCTATGCCCCACCACTGTAACATTATACACAGTCTGTTTTTCTTTTCTTAGAATGATACTAATTTGTTATTGAACCCCCTTGCTTCAATTTATCTTTCTAACACAACTTCTAATTTTATTCTATTTTCCTGCACACTTTCACTCAGAATTTAAAAGTTCACCTATCATATTTTAAATTCTCAACAGCTCTTTGTTGGTTTTTTAATGAACATTCCCCTTTTATAGCTACCTCTATTTTTTTAACTGGATTCAATTTCTCCCATTACAACTTTGAGAATAGACTTCCCAGCTTTTTAACAAAAGCTTTTATTCTGGTCGTGATTTTATCTCCTATAAGTTTCATATGTCTACTTCCTTGTTTTGATATATTTTCCTGCTACAACTTTCCTAAAGATATGGTGGTTATTAATTGCTTAGACTTAATAAAGCCTAAAAAAGTCTTAACCCAGTGGAAGTACAGTACTTGGGGATGGAGAAGTATGTATGCTGGTGGAAGAGTAGGAATTCCCCGGGATAAAATGAACTTGAGTAATGGAAACATCTAAGTGTACATCAACAGATGAATGAATAAAGAAAATATTGTATCTACATACAGTAGAGTATTATCCAGCCATAAAAGTAATGTAATCTTGCTATTTCTGACAACGTGAATGGAATAGAGGGCTTTATGCTAAGTGACAGAGAAAGTCAGACAAAGACATATATCATATGATCTCACTTATACGTGGAATCTTAAAAAAAAAAAAAAGCACGTAGATATAGAGAATAGATGAATAGATCAATGGCTTCCAGAGGTAGCAGGAGGGGAGGTAAAACGGTAGAGGGAGAAAAAGGTACAAAGTCCCTATTATAAGATAAGTAAGTGATCCTAATCGAATGGACAGCTCTGAGACTACAGTTAAAACTATTGTGTTGCATATCTGAAAGGTGCTCAAGCTGCTAAGAGAATAGCTCTTAGAAGTTCTCATCACAAGAAGAAAAAAGCAGACTCATGCATGATGCCAAATGTTAGCTAGATTTATTGTGGTCATCATTTTGCAACNAAGCTGCTAAGAGAATAGCTCTTAGAAGTTCTCATCACAAGAAGAAAAAAGCAGACTCATGCATGATGCCAAATGTTAGCTAGATTTATTGTGGTCATCATTTTGCAACGCATACATATATCAAATCATTATATTGTACACCTGAAACTAATATGTTAATTATATCTCAATAAAAAGGAAATCACTAAAACATCTGCATATCTGATAGAGATGACATGAAAATAAAAATATCAGGCAAAAAATGTAAATCCATTTTTTAATGGGCTTGAATTACATTACTTAGCCAAAGAAAAAACAAGTCTGCGGTATAAGTTGAGTTGAAATTTTGACAGGTTATATTAAGGATGTCTGAGAGACAGCTGGGTGACAATAGAACGTTTCAGGCAGTTGTAAATAAAGCTCTGCTATAATTGATATAAAAGGGATAGCCAAAAGCAAAAGATGGACATAAGTGCCAAGGATGACAAGTATATGGGAAAAATGTCACTTCAATCACTGAGCATAATCAACACTAAAATCCAAATCAGCATTTTAAAATGTCTTTCCGTTTTCAGGAATACCTTCCATACAGAAGAAAAACCATCAGAAAAAAAAGAGTACTGCGTGGGAAAACTGTCATACTGTAATTATTCACAAGTGTCACACTTAGGATAAAAGCAATTAAGTTAATTGGATTGATAGTAAAAATGTATTATCTGCAGCATTCTAAGCACTTATTTAATTCATAACTAGTAAGTACTAGACTCTTCAAAGAACCCTTCANAGCCCAGATTCATCAGAGGTACCATTCTCTATGGTAACGATAGCCCTACAAAATATATTTCTTAAATAATAAGACTTGAACGTAGAAATTACTCCTTGATTCATGAGCTGCAAAGTGCAAGTTCACACACATGACAATGACGTTCATCCCTTTGTACGTTTCCATCAGAGCTCCTAGGTGACCAGGTCCAATGTCACCAGGCAGTAATATTTTGAAAGGAACCTTTTTCTCTGGTCAGTAGGTTTTAACAGCAGACTTTAAATATCCAGTAAATCATGTTGCAAACATATGTGCTCTTATAAAGGCGTTGCTGTTCCATTTAGAGAACACAGGTAGAATAGATTTAGCATCATTCTTGGGGGCCCTAAGATTTTCATAATGGGAAATGAGCACTGCCTTCATTTGAAAGCTGCCAGTTGCGTTAGCCTCTGACCAGAGAGTCAGCCAGTCCTTTGAAGTTTTGAAGCCAGGCACTGATTTCTTTTCTTCAGCTATGAAAGTCCTAGATGCATCTTCTTCCAATACAAGGCTGTTTTGCCTACATTTAAAATCTGTCATTTAGTGTAGCCACCTTCAAGAAGGTAGTGAGAACTTCATGATCTGAGTTAGATCTCCTGGGTAACTTTCTCCAGCTTCTACAACATTTCCAGCTTCACCTTGCACTTGTACATTACGGGGACATGGGATTCTCCAGGCAAGAATACTGGAGTGGGTTGCCATGCTCTCCTCCAGGGGATCTTCCTGACCCAGTGATCGAACCCTCATTTCCCGTGGCTCCTACACTGCAGGCAGCTTCTTTATCGCAGAGCCATTGTGGAAGTCCAATCTTCTGGGACCTAGCCCTTAACCCTGTGGCATCTGATGCTAATTTCTGATAATTGTGTCAGAATTGAATTGAATTGTAGGACACTCAGTTGATGTCCAGAAAGTGGGAATATTGGTTCATTTTAAAGAAAAAAACCCACACATTTAGTGTCAGATGTATTGTGAGTAAAATACCTCACCCACACGTGTGCAATTCAGTGATGTCGGCTGGCATTACGCTGGTTTATCACAGATTTGGGGGAATCATCTTCTCTAAGTCTCTCCCTTCCAGGATTTCCCTCCCATTCTCCAGCATTCTGAAGCCTTGTTTCCTGATCTTCTAGCCAGAAAGGTGGGATTTCTCCTGGATTTCTTGATGTCCATTTTGCTGCCAGTTTCCCACAATTGGGGCGACCCACTGGGCAAGGCAGAGGGGGAAGAAAGGTTTTTAAAAAAATGGGAATGCTCCCTACCTTCTCTGGCTCTCAGCTCCCCTTTCTCAACTCTTCTGGACAGAAAGACAGAAAACCCACTGCTTCAACTCCACTATAGGTCAGCTCTCTGTAAGATACAAACAAACAAAAAGGGAAGTAAAAGAAGAGAGAAAAGAGTGTTACCCCCATGCTCTCTGGCCCACAGGGATCCCCTTTTATGGTCTTATGGACAGAAAGATAGATAGGATTTCTCTGAGTTTTAGCTATCTTTAGTATTGATGTTGGAGAATGAAACGGTGACCCACTCCAGTGTTCTTGCCTGGAGAATCCTAGGGACGGGGGAGCCTGGTGGGCTGCCGTCTATGGGGTCGCACAGAGTCGGACACGACTGAAGTGACTTAGCAGTATTGATATGTGCCAGCTGTACCAGGAGCCTACACTTAAGACCATGAGCAAGAAAAAGNGGTGGGCTGCCATTTATGGGGTCACACAGAGTTGGACACGACTGAAGTGACTTAGCAGCAGCAGCAGCATGCTAGAGGCATGGTTTTAATTTTCTTCAAGAACTTTCTCTTTGTATTCTCAGCATGGCTACCCATTTGGTGCAAGAACTGTAGCTTTAAGCCTATCTCAGCTTTTGACATGCCTTCCTCACTAGTCTTCATTATAACTTAATTATTTAAATTTACGTGAAAGAGGTGTGACTGTACACTTGAACACTTAGAGGCCATCGAACGGCTATTAATTGGCCTATTTTCAGTACTGTTGTGCCTCAGGGAATAGGGAGACCGGAGGGGAGGGAGACAGATGGGAAACCATTTGATTAGTGCAGTGCTCAGTACACACCCAACATTTATCAATTAAATTCTCTGTCTTACATGGGTGAGGTTCTTGGTACCCCAAACAATGACATATTAATAGTAATAGAAAAGATCACTGATTACTGCTAAGTCACTTCAGTCGTGTCCGACTCTGTGTGACCCCATAGACGGCAGCCCACCAGGCTCCCCCATCCCTGGGATTCTCCAGGCAAGAACACTGGAGTGGGTTGCCATTTCCTTCTCCAATGCATGAAAGAGAAAAGTGAAAGTGAAGTCGCTCAGTCTGTCCGACTGTTAGCGACCCCATGGACTGTAGCCCACCAGGCTACTCCGTCCATTGGATTTTCCAGGCAAGAGTACTGGGGTGGGGTGCCATTGTCTTCCCCTCACTGATTACAGGACACCATAACAAATATAATAAAAATGAAAGTTTGAAATATTTTGAGAATTGCCAAAATGTGATAGAGACACAAAGTGAAAAAATACTATTGGGAAAATGATACCACTAAACTTGCTCTACCCGGGGTTTGCCATAAACCTTCAATTTATAAAAATATTCAATTAAAAAAGAAGAAAAAAGACACAGAAAAACAAACAAAATTTCCCCACAATATCTGCAAAGCCCAATAAAGCAAAACACAATGAAACAAGGTATGTGGTACACACACATACTCGCCTTTCAACACGTTTAAATTGGGGAAGTTGAGGGAGAAGATTGGGTGTGGCAGAGAGCACACTAGTGGCTTGATCTAAGCTGCACGTCTGCAGCCCATCTGGGAGAATCTGGAAGGCAATTTCCTGCAGCTTTTCGTTCATGTTCAAAATTGAAGGCTTCTGTTTTTGGTTTTTGTTTTAAGTCAAATGAAAAGTACATTTTGTGTTATTTTCCCTTCCCTTGATACTTTATACTTGTCCATGTGGTTTTAACCATACCAACTTCTCACCATCAGGAAAATGTACCTGTTTTCACTCACCTACCATGGACTATGAGACTGGAAGACAGTGAATGAATACCGGTATTTTTTCCTCTATAAATCCTTACTGCATTGTCCATGGTAATTACAGTGTGATAGAATGAAATCCAAGTCTCCCACTATGCAGGCTTCATCATTGGTGACGATATTAAAAATGATGGAGAAAGTAGTATATTGGTTATGAGACATGACCAGTGATCAAGGGTCTCTAGATTTAATTGAGATTTTAGTGTTCATAACAGGTATGAAATTGCCACTTCTGTAAGAAATAGTAAATTAAATTATCAAGCGCCTTCATAAGGTTATAATGAGGAAAATTACAAAGCACTTTAACACAACACCTGGTGCCTCATAAACATCCAGTAAACTTCATCCCCTATAATAATGAGAACAATAGTTGATGTCCCAGAGCTTACCCTGCTGATGGCATCATAAGTTCTAGTCCTATCTTCTATCCCTAAGTTAGCTCTTGTCCAGCAGAAAACAACTTCTGGTTTGATTTCCATTTACTGCTGTGATTTGAAGGTGGTTTTGCCTCATACGCAATATAGCATATCTCTATATTTGAGATATTTTCTTATTTTCACACTTCTTGCATTTTCTACACTGCTGTTTGAGAACACCAGAACTGGAGAGGCGAAGGTAGGAACGATGGACATGAACAAGAGCCTTACGCTCTGACTGTCACTCAAGACAACTGGATAAAGGAATAAAACCGGGAGGGAGAAACTTAACACAGTGACACGGAACTGCAGTTTAATACAGCAAATCTGCCAAACAAATCCAAAAATAAAACATAATAGTTAACAGCCATGCTTGTTTAAAGATGTAACTTAACTGTGTGTAGAAAAGAAGTAAAACCCTTTTAAGTGTAGCATTTCCCAAAATAAAAGAGCTAGTATTTTCAAGAAACATTATATTGTTAATTGAATAAGAAAAGGGAAGCAAGAGCAATTAGAATTTTATTTCCATAGAAATGGACCAGATGTAAATGAGTTCGTATATTTTAACATAGTTTTTAGTGTGGCTGCTTCAGTTGGATTGGTGACCATTTAGTTAATTCACTAGAAGTCTCCTATTCTGAGACAGGACTAAAGTTTCTAACCTCACACAAACCCACTCCTAAGTATGAAAATCTTGAGATTAAAAATCTTAAGATAAAATTTAATAAATCAGGGCTGCTATCATATTAGTAATCAGTGAGAAGGGAATGGCAATCCACTCCAGTATTCCTGCCTGGACAGAGGAGCCTGGTGGGCTAGTCTATGGGGTCACAAAGAGTTGGACATGACTGAGTGCCTAACACTTTCAACTTTCAATGAAATATTTTCTTAGTTTTTTCTCCAATTAATTAGAGAAGTGTACCTCTGGAAAAGAGATTATATAACATATATTTATTAAGAATATGTGAAAACATTTAAGGGGTTCTTTTTTAAGTCTAGGGTACAGAAAAGTTTTACGTGCTATTTACTTCATTCCCTAGAAATGGTCTGGTTTGGGTGTGTGGGGGTGTGTGGAGGTGTGTGGGGGTGTGAATAGGTCTCTAGGTGCTGACAGTTTAGTCACTGAGTTGTGGTCGCCTCTTTTGACCCCATGGATTGAAGCCCACCAGGGCCCTCTGTCCATGGGATTTCCCAGGAAATAACACTGGAGTGGGTTACCATTTCCTTCTTCATGGGATCTTTCCAACCCAGGGATCAAACTCAAGTCACCTGCTTCATAGGTAAATTCTATACCAATGAACCACCTGGGCAGCCCCAATTGGTCTTTTGCATACACCAAATAAGGACACCAAAAATGAAGGATTTGCATTATGAATGCAGGTCAGTGCTGCTGCTGCTGCTGCTTAGTCACTTCAGTCGTGTCCGACTCTGTGTGACCCCATAGACGGCAGCCCACCAGGCTCCCCCATCCCTGGGATTCTCCAGGCAAGAATACTGGAGTGGGTTGCCATTTCCT
>SJYX01017929.1:157845-180352 GCA_006410675.1 Oreotragus oreotragus
ACATGAACCCCCCTCCCACCTCCCACCCCACATCATTTTTTACTAAATTTTGATACTGTTCTAAATGTTCTACTGAAAAATAAACATTTTCTATCAGGAGTGATAATAAAGACTCAGGGTTTTATTTCAATCTCAAGAGTAATAAGACAGCAATAGAGAGGATTGGGGTAAGATGGTGAATTGAACACAAATAGTTTACTTTTTCCTACTGACTCCAAATCTGCTTTTCTTGATTGAAATTGCTGCTGAGCTTCTCCTAGGTGGGATAGACACACAGAGCGTGGGGGAATCCGAGGATGAACGTTAATAGCCCACTAAGGGAACTCAATAGGCAGAGAGTGGGAGATTGTTTAGAACAAAGAGAAGAAGCAACTGGCAAAATGAGGGTCCTCTCCAAGGGAAAAGATAATGTTCACAGGAAAACTAACAAGATCATTAAGGGGATTCCAGTGCAGAACAGACAAAGCAAAGGTAAACAAATGAAAACAATACCTATGAAACCATGATTGTCCAAATAACAATATGGAACATAAATCATAGGACAGGAAGGAAATGTACTGGAAGGTTTTTTTATAAAAGGAGAATATGAAAGTACTATGTAGAGAAAAACATTAAAGGAAACTTGAGAAAAAATTAAAATGATACGATCTGGAAATCTAGCATATAAATCATAGGCATTCCAGAAGGGAAAAAGATACACTGAGGAGATGTATTAATTAAACAAAGAACAGGAGAAGATTTCCTGAGGTGAAGAAAGATTTGAGTCTGTAGGTTGAAAGAGCTCCCCACAGTATGGACTGGATTGGTGGAAACCCCCACATGGACATATTATAGAAAAATTACTGAGCTGTAAGTGCAGACAGAAATCTTACAGGCATCTAGGGAGAAAGGAAGAGCCCCAAAATGAAAAGAATCACATTGTGACTATCCTCCGGTGAGTCTGAAACCAGTAGGCAGTAGCAAAGCATCTGTAAGTCTCCTGAGGTAAGGGAACTGGAAACTTGAAATCTTGTATCAAAACCATACCAATTTCCTATCTGAGTAAAAGAGTTTTAAAAGTGTAGAATTAGAAAAGTGAAACACACAGGTACTTCATCTGAAGACAGTAATAGAGAACAGGATAAGCAAAGAGCAAATGGTCTGGAACAGAGAACTCCAAAAGACAGAGAAGCAATCATCTGCAGCCCTGAATCTTGTGTCCTTCCAACAGATACACGCACACATGCGCGTGCGCGCATGCGCACACACACACACACACACACACACACACACACACACACACACAGAGATGGCTACTCTAAGAATGTGCAGCAGAAGCAATAAAGACAAGATAATCAAGCAGCTTGGACTGCAAGGAGATCCAACCAGTCCATTCTGAAGGAGATCAGCTCTTGGATTTCTTTGGAAGGAATGATGCTAAAGCTGAAACTCCAGTACTTTGGCCACCTCATGCGAAGAGTTGACTCATTGGAAAAGACTCTGATGCTGGGAGGGATTGGGGGCAGGAGGAGAAGGGGACGACCGAGGATGAGATGGCTGGATGGCATCACGGACTCGATGGACGTGAGTCTGAGTGAACTCCGGGAGATGGTGATGGACAGGGAGGCCTGGCCTGTTGCGATTCATGGGGTCGCAAAGAGTCGGACACGACTGAGCGACTGAACTGAACTGAACTGAATCAAGCAGCAGAATATACTCCAAAGCAAAGTCTAACTATGGACCAGAGCACAATATACTACAGAAGCCAAGTAAACCTTAGTATGGGGAAGGTTTCAAGTGGGAGGGAGGTGAGGAGCCAATTGCTTCATTGGTAGAGGGAGTCCAGGGGCGGGGGTCATGGACAGAGGAAAGCTGACATATTCCACTAGACTCTTCTGGGTAAAGTTAGGGGCTGAGGTAAGGTAGAGTAGCAAGACAGTAGAGCTTTAAGGATTACTGAATACTTCTGGGGAAATATGATCTTGTTTTCAAAAAATAATAAATAGTAATACCTATATATATGATTACCCACTCCAATGTTCTTGGCTGGAGAATCCCAGGGACGGAGGAGCCTTGTGGGCTGCCATATATGGGGTCGCACAGAGTCGGACATGACTGAAGCGACTTAGCAGCAGCATATATATGATTAGGAATGAAAGAAGAAGAAAATAACCATATAATATAAAAAATAATATATGGAATTTCCAAATTAATAAGGAGAAATGAATACACTGAACTGAAAAATGAGTCTAAAGTAAAATTTAGAAAATAAAAAAGGAGAAAAAATATAAATTTATTAATAAATATTAGGTAAGGTTTAAAGGATAAATCTATGTAAATCAGTCATTATAAATCAATGATGAAATTTGCCCCCTTAAAAATCCAAAACCGTCATATTAAATTTTTAAAAAGCAAGCTATCTATGTTTTTTAATAATAAAAACATTTAATACCATAAAGGAAGATTGAAAATATAAGTGTTAGTCTCTCAGTCATGTCCAACTTGTGACCCCATGGACTACAGCCCACCAGGCTGCTCTGTCCATGGGATTCTCCAGGCAAGAATACTGGAGTGGGNATATTAAATTTTAAAAAAGCAAGCTATCTATGTTTTTTAATAATAAAAACATTTAATACCATAAAGGAAGATTGAAAATATAAGTGTTAGTCTCTCAGTCATGTCCAACTTGTGACCCCATGGACTACAGCCCACCAGGCTGCTCTGTCCATGGGATTCTCCAGGCAAGAATACTGGAGTGGGTTCCATTCCCTTCTCTAAGGAATCTTCCCAACCTAAGGATCTAACCCAGGTCTCCTGCATTGCAAGCAGATTCTTTATGGTCTGAGCCACCAAGGAAGCCCTGAAAATGTAAAGATGATATAAAAATAACTTACAAATGCAAAGAAAAAGAAAATAACAGTTGATATTTTCAGAAAAAAATCATAATATAATCTTAAAAACACTGTACATTATAAGTAATAAAACTGTAAAGGGATAAAAGGAGGCATGTGTGACAAGAAAAATGTATCAACAAACTTGCATTTACCAACCAGCATGGCATCATCTATAAACCAGCATATGATGGAAACAAAATGCATGTGGAAGCTCAAATAAAATTCTCTTGAAATTTAAAAGACCTAGTAGACTTAACATAGAAAGGATAAGAAGAAATGAGCAGTGCACTCAAGGCTTTTGATTTACCATATCAATATAGAAATCTGCAGCTTCTCAACAATGTATATGCATGTGTATTTGTGTGCCAGCCTGTGTGTTCTATGTCTACAAAATATTTTACATATCACATAATTGGCCACAAACAAAATCTTAACAACTTTTTTTTTTTAAAGTAGTTTATAAATGAACAAACATCTTTACTTGGAAATTAAAACAAAAACAAACTGGATTAAATTGCTCTCGGATCAAAAGGAAATCATTAACTAGCTACACAGTAATGAAAAAGCTAACACTTCTGAACAAAACTGATGAGATACAGTGAAAGCTATCCTAGGAATAAAATGCATGGCCTTAAATGTTTTCTTTATTAAAAAAGAAAGATAAAAAGATAGAACTTAATACAAATAGAAGCAATTAGAAAGAGAGCTACAGAGTATAATGAAATAAACAAGGTAGAAGGATTAATAATGCTAGAGCTTGTAATAAGTGAAATAGAAAAAAAAAAAACAGCAGGAAGGACATATAAAGTCTAAAATGTGTTTATAAGATCTATACTTTGCAAGCCCAATGAATATTTTTAAGAGTGGAGGTAAACAGACATATTAGGAATGAGAACTGATAAGTGCAAATATGAGACAGATTAAAGAAGCAAAGAAAATACGATACACGATATGACAGCAGATTTGAAATCTTAGAGAAAATGGACAGTTTCTGTTCCCAGTTTCTAATATTAACTCAAGAAGAATTGGAACACTTGAACAGCTCCATTACCAGAGCACAGAAGAGAATAAATACCCACTATTGAAAAAGGCATTAAGAGCAGCTGGGTTCTCAGATGAAGCTGCCATCATTCTTAAAGAACCCTTAATTTCCATTTTATTTACAATGCATTTGAATTTAGAAAAACATAGAAAGTTCTTAAATTCATTACAAGATTAAATCAAATTCATTTCTATATCAAAAATGAAAACAAAAACTTTACTCATCATATAAGCAAAATGTCTAATTAAAAGATGAACACAAAAATGCCTTAAAACAATAATACCTTATTACCAAGTGGAATTTATTTTGGAAATGAATTTAACCTCATTCAGTATATGAATTTTTTTTTCAGCATGTGAATTTAATGTAATTTCAGTTAGAGTCAGCACAAATTTTGCAGTTGCAGGTATTTGTAAGTTATTTTAAGATATTTTCAGGAAGAGAAAAACTGTCTAAAATAGTTCTGAAAATAGTGGTGTATGTGTGTGAATGTGCATGTCTGTGTGTGTCTGTGTGGGGTATTTGTGGGTCGTGTGCATATGTGTGTGCATGCATGTGTGTGTATATATGTGTCTCTGTGGGCACGCATGTGTGTCTCTCTGTGTGTCTGTGTGTTTATGTGTGTGTGTGTGTGTGTGTGTGTGTGTATGTTTGTGTGCATGTGTCCATAGGAGATATGGGCTTTCCTTACAAGGATCCAGACTATGCTTTAAATTTACATCTTACATATGTGGGATATCTAAAATTATCAAATAAATAGAGTAGAAAATATGAAATGAGAGCCCCAAATATTTAATATATGACAAAACTGATGTCTCCATGCTGTGGGAAAGGTATTAATTCTTTATTAAGCTGCTTGCAGAACTGATTATTCATATGGGAAGAAATATAAAAGTGTATCTTTTACTGTATACAAAATTAAATGCTAGATGCATTAAAGCTGAAATATGAAAATAAAACAATTAGAATCCTTCAAAGACATATATAATAGTATATTTAAATATTAATATCCTAAAAGAGTAAAATAATTTGTAGCTACATTCATAAAAATGGACACATTCCATAAATATAAAAGTAAACAAAATGTGCAGAGCAATATAGTCAGCTTGGATCCATTAATACAAGGTCACATATAGAACTAAACAAAACATTATTCAGGAATATGCATATATGTTTTAAAACTACAACAAAAGGAAAAGAATTATTACCACAAAAATGCAAGATGCTAATTACCTGCAGTTGGATACAAATGAGATGTTATTGGGAGAAAATGCTATAATAATTAAGCAGAAGTGGCATACAGGGGTGTTCGGTATAGTCAAACAATACAAATATATTATATATAGTCACATGCATGCTATGCTAAGTCACTTCAGTTGTGTCTGACTCCTTGCAACCCTATGGACTCTATGCTGCTAGGATCCTCTGTCCATGAGATTCTTCAGGCAAGAATACTGGAGTGGGTTACATATATACATATATAATACATATTTATGACAAACTCAGTAGTATAAAAATTTGAAAGACTACATGTCTACTTTAAGGGCTGGAAAAATTTGTTAACAATTGGAAACTCAGAAGTTGCAGTAAATACATGTGTGTAAACAAATATAAATCTTTCCATATGTTAATTGATGTCATAAGCAAATGTAACACGCAAGCAAAATTCTTTGGAAAATATATTCATATGTACAGATGGTATATGAATAAGTATATAATATATGTAATGTAAAAAGTCTTTTCAAACTGATCAAGAAATATAAATGGCTTAATAGAAAAATAGAGAAAATCCAGGAATAAGCTATTTATAGAAAATCAAATCAAAATGATTAGCAAATATAAAAAAGATATTCAAACACATTAAATGCTACTTAAAGGCAAATTAAAGCAAAATGGAATATCACTTTCTTGTCACTACTTGGAAAGTAAATCAAAAGTGCTAAAACATGCTGGCAAGAATAAGGGAGAAAAGGTGGCCTCATACCTTGTTCATGAACATTATTATAATCTTTGAGGAAAGCATTTCAGAAGAAAATTTAAGAAAATATTTTCTTTGATTCAGCAATTCTACATCTATGAAACATGACATGAAAATAAAAGCTCCAGTATGGCATAATGCTTGCAAAAGGTTTTTATTGCAACATCGTTCCTAGTGGCAAAAAAACTGGGTCAAAAATGAATGTACACAGAGGAATGGCTGAATAAGTTATGGCTCATCCACAGAATCGAATATTATGCCGCCATTAAAATGAAACTAAACAAGCTGACTTGGAAAGATTTCTACAAGGCACATTTAAGGAAGGAAAGCAAAATGTAAACTCATATATACTCTGAGTCTGTCAATTTATCAAACTCATTTTAGGGCCCTATACCTATCTCGTGTATACATTTATACCTGATAGGACTAGCATAGAGAAAACTAGGCAGGAATGCACACGTTGTCAACATAAGTAACCTGCAGTTGTAAGAAGGAATAATGTGGGTAGTACATGTGGAGGAGTGGTACGTGGAGGAACAAAAAAGTAAACCAATAACCTGCAATGAAAAAGTCAAAGTACAGTGTATCAAGTGACTATATTTGATTTGTGCTTTTATATAAAATTGTTTATGTATATAATGCGATTTTAAAATATGACAGTGATAGAGACTGGAAGTATTTCTTAAGGTTAAAGTAACTTTTTGCTTAATACAAACATAAATAAAAATGGTTAAATGTAGAATTAATCCACAGTAAAGCAATATATATATAAAAGGAAAGGAATTCCAGTTTTAAAAACTGTAGGTAAGTGCAAGAAGGATTTCTGGCAAGATATGATTTCATATTTCATTTACTTTCACTGATTCTATCTACAAAGTTCAACTTCTTTAACAAGTACTCTGACATTTCACATGATTTGAAAATTTCATTCAGAGTGACCATATTAAAAAATCACACATTTATACACAGATGCAAGTAATAGTTATTTGTAACTATTACAGAGAAAATTTTTTCTCAATGACCTGAAGCAAAATAATACAAATAATCTAACTGCAAAAATTAAATATCAGAATCATTTCTATGAATAGAAATTATAAGCTGTTACTTCACATTTTTTAAATCAGCTGATTATCACAGCTGATCTATAAGTGTTCAATATGTATGCCACTTCCATTCTGGCTAACATCACTTAACTAAGAACTTATTTGTTCGGTGTCATTATCAAATGATGAATTCTCTCTGAAAACTTACCAAGAAAATTTACATCAACATCCTGTCAATGCTTAACTGGCGTTTTTGTCCCGAAGTTGAGAAAAAAATTCTTTACATTTATGCATATGCACCAGTGAAATGATTGTGTGTTATGACTGTAATATGTGATTGACTCCACATCACTTCTCTTCTAAACAATGGGGTAAAATCTGAGGTAGTTTTGATAAAAGTAAACATATTCTACAAAGACCAAATACATTAAGAGTGAAGATGTCAGAAAGGGAGATTTGTGGATTTGAAGTGTATTTTTTCCTAAACTATTTACACGGATGTAGATCACTTCTACGAGGAAGGCAATGGCACCCCACCCCAGTACTCTTGCCTGGAAAATCCAATGGACGGAGGAGCCTGGTGGGCTGCAGTCCATGGGGTCACTAGCAGTCGGACAGACTGAGCGACTTCACTTTCACTTTTCTCTTTCATGCATTGGAGAAGGAAATGGCAACCCACTCCAGTGTTCTTGCCTGGAGAGTCCCAGGGATGGGGGAGCCTGGTGGGCTGCCGTCTATGGGGTCACACAGAGTCGGACACGACTGAAGTGACTTAGCAGCAGCAGCAGCAGATCACTTCTAATTTTTAATTCTTCCAAGGTGCGTCTAAGGCCTCTTATCATTAATAAGCGAAGTGTTAACTCTTTCTGAGTAACACACACACACGTCTTCAACCACCACTGATCATTTTTTTTTTTTTTTACTTTCTCACTGTGTTTATTCTTACCTTAATTTGGGACTGGCTTCCCTGATGGCTCAGATGGTAAAGAATCTGCCTGCAGTGTCAGAGACCCGGGTTCAATCCTTGGACTGGGAAGATGCCCTGGAGGAGCACATAGCAGCCCACTCCAGTATTCCTGCCTGCAGAATCCCATGAACAGAAGAACCTGGTGGGCTACAGTCCATGGGATCGGTCACAAAGAGTCGGGCATGAGATACTAACTTTCAATTTCTAACCTAGTAGCATCAGATCTATACTTTTACACAGATCATATATGTCACCAGATTATGAAAAACAGCTTATGTGTTTTTCAGAAATTTGGAGTGAGCTGATTTTATTTTAAGGAGAAAAAGAAGTCTTGCTCCAGTGGCCACATATTGGATGACACAGCAGCTTTGAGGAAGTCCTTAGATTTCAGCTCCCTTGGATGATTGCACTGGGGATCTTACCTAGCCTAGTATTTTGCCTGACAAATGCTGGTTATGCTAAACCTTAAATAGCCAGAGGTCCTCAGATCAATCCAGTTATACCAATTTTATTTCTTAATGCATCACTATCAGAATTAGCTTCTTAAAATAAGCCCTACACTAAACTTCTCTCTCTCTCTCTCTTTTTTTTTGTTCAGCTGAAGGGAAAGGTCCTTTGTGGCTAAGTGTGTCTCCACATACAATTCAGATACTGCTCTCTTTTCCCATATCTGCTAGGTATGTTCCAGTTCTGGGGTGATAGGCATGAGCCACAGAACAAGGTCTCAGCAGTCTGACAAGGTTTCTACAGAGAAAATATTCTGGAAGATTATTATTTCTTCAGTACAATGGGTACTTCATTATAAACGTATCATCAAAATAGGTAAAGAATGAGAAGGCAACCGATAGCCAAAATATACAAAGAACTTTTGAAACACACAACTAAGAAACTTCCCAACTTGACTGAAACAATTGGGCAAAAGTTTTGGAACAGACAGCTCACCAAAAAAGACATACAAATGGGAAACAGGCATATGAAAAGATACTCAGCATCTTATCTCAATAGGGAATTGAAATTAAAACAAGGAGATGCCACTATGCAACTATTAGAATGATGAAAATCCAAAAAACCCAAACCACTCCTAAAACACCAAATGCTGATGGAGACGTGGAGCAACAGGAACTCTTAGTCATTGCTGGTGTGAATGCAAAATGGGCCATTTTTGAAGCCAGTTTGGTGGGGTTTTTTTTGTTGTTGTTGTTGTTGTTGGTTTGTTTGTTTCTAACAAAACTGAATAAAATCTTAGCAGCAAGTGTTCTCTTTGGTATATACCCCAAGGAGTTGAAAACAGGTTCTTCTGTCTGCACACAAATGCCTCCACATAGATGTTTATGGTTGCTTCATTCATAATCACCAAAGACATCTTTCAGTGGGTGAATGGATAAATAAACTGTGATATATCTAGACAATGGAAAATTATTCAGTGTTCAAAAGAAATGTTATTAAGCCATGAAAACACATAGAGCAATCTTAAATACACATTATAATGTGTAAGAAGCCAGGCTGCAAAAATTACTTACTGAGTCCAACTACAATTGACCCTTGAATACCAGAAGTTTGAACTGCTCAGGTTCAATTTCACTGGGATTTTTTTCACTAAATACATACAGCACTACAAGATTCCACGTTCGCTGAATCCACAGATGCAGTATTTTGCGAATACAGAGGGCCAACTATAAAGTTGTACACAAACTTTTGGCTATGTGGGGGGTTGGCACTCATTAATCCCGATGCTGCTCAAGGATCAACTCTCTACGACCTTCTGGAATAGGTAAAGCTAGGGAAACATCAAAGAGATCAGTGGAGTTAGTGTGGAAGAAGGGATAAAAGGCAGAAACTGAGAATTTTTAGGGCAGAGAAACCATTCTGTATGATATAATGGTAGATACCTACGACAATACATTTGTCAAAACCCATAGAAAGTACAACATCAAAGCTGAACTAATGGAGTTCGGGGGACTGTGATGTGTCACTGTAGCCGCATCGATAGTGACAATGTACCATCTGATTGGGATTTGACAGTGGGAAGGCTGTGGGTACTGAGGGTAGAGAGTATAAAGGATTCCGTATCTGCTGCTCAATTTTGCTGTGAATCTAAAACTGTTATTAAAATGTCTATTTTTTCTTATCCACCTTTTTAATAGTTTTTTTATTTAATTACAGTATCTCATACAACAACCAATATGTCTATTCTTGTTTTGTGTGTGTTCAGTCATGTCTAACTTTTTGTGACCCCATGGAGTATAGCCCACCAGGCTCCTCTGTCCATGGAGTTTTCCAAGCAAAAATACTGGAGCAGGTAACGCTTCCTACTCCAGGGAATCTTCCTGATACAGGAAGCAAACCCGCCCCTCTTCATCTCCTTCATTGGTGGATTCTTTACCACTGTGCCACCTAGGAAGCCCCAATACTTCTGCAGTTTTTGCTTATATGAAGAATTCACCTTTTTCAAGTAATAGCTGACTAATTTGAATCCTATAAAATAAATAAGTTGACTTTTACCATTAAAAAGGGTGACTTAATAAGTTACAATTTAATAAAAAAAGTGCACTTAAAAATTAGTGTTACTCTGACAAATTTAAATAACTTAATCCTTTCAAGCCCGGCATTCTGTCATTCTACCATGGATCTTACTTTCCCTAAACCATTTATTGGTCCTCTACCATGCTTAATTCTGATCCGCATTTTACTTGAAACTGTATCTGTCCCTGGTGGCTCAGAGGTTAAAGCGTCTGCCCCCAATGCAGGAGACCTGGATTTGATCCCTGGGTTGGAAAGATCCCCTGGAGAAGGAAATGGCAACCCACTCCAGTATTCTTGCCTGAGCATTTTACTTGAAACTGTATCTGTCCCTGGTGGCTCAGAGGTTAAAGCGTCTGCCCCCAATGCAGGAGACCTGGATTTGATCCCTGGGTTGGAAAGATCCCCTGGAGAAGGAAATGGCAACCCACTCCAGTATTCTTGCCTGAAGAATCCCATGAACTGAGGAGCCTGGTAGGTTGCAGTCTACGGGGTCACAAAGAGTCAGACACGACTGAGTGACTTTACTTACTTAGATCATGCAAATATAATTAATTTTAAGGTATACTGATGATCTTGAACATTTCAATTTCACATCAGTTTTCACTTCCTCACTAGATGATAAACTTTTTGATAATAAAACTATTATTTCCTTAAGTTTCATCACCTGCTATTTTCCTGAGTACCACTATCTGTGTCCAATGAAGACTTAAAAAAATATTTTGATAATTGATGGTAATATATTCAGGAACTATAAAATAATTCCTTGTAATTATTTCTTGCTTTCAAGATAAAGTTCACAAATGTTCACTCTGAGACTGGAGACTTTTTCAGCCTTGACCAATCACCTGGGTCATGTGAATGATAATCATAAAAATTCTCATTTTAAGCAGAGCATCTGCCTACTACTTAAAGAGGCACAGAGAACAGTCCCTGTGATGCCCAACGGCTGCTTCTTGACATCTGGAAACAATCTCTCTCTCCATGTTTTGAGGCCAAAGGTGACAGATGAGAGAATGTTTGACAACAGGGCACAATCACCACTTTAAATCCATATGCATGATGATGAGAATATCAAGATCATCATGGAAACATGATGAACCCGTGCATAAACATTCTCTTAATTCTGCAGTGATGTCTAAAACATGCCAGTTCTTAAATTGCTCCAAAGAAAGTTACATATTTTTGAAGCAGAAATCAACCAATATGCAAATCCCTTTATTACAAAAGAATAGATCGTATGCATGATCCCAAGTGGCTTTTTCTTTCATTTTACCTGTAATATAAACAATGCACAGAAATGGTAATTTCATAATTTTAAACTAATGTTAGTGCATGCTACTAATTCAGAACTTCTCATAAAATATCTTAGTTTCTATGTGGCTTATTTGAATGGGCGTACTATCGTGTTGGATCCATAGGCTCTTGTTCTCATATACAAATAAGGCTGTATATATTTAAATACGAAAGCTTACCCTAAACTGCTGCATTTTTCTCTGCGCTCAGAAAAATGACTGTATCTTCTTTCTATGGAAAAGGAAGGTTTTGTATTGCTCAAACATCATTTCTATTAAGAAATAGGTTAATGCTACAAAATCTTTTACAGACCAAGCAACATAAAATCCATTAGCAATAACCTGCTACCATCCAAGGAGAAACTACTGTGGACTGCAGACAGTGTGCAGGAATGAACGCGTGGCTGCGTTTAGTCAGTGATTTTCATGTGCTGGATTGACTTCTGGCCTCATCTCTTAACTCTACCGTCTCTTTCAGTGACCCTTGGCCGTCTCCAACTATTCAGGCTGCAAACAGACTGAAACCAATTTGTTGCCCTTATGTTTTTAAAGCCACTAGCCTGGTATGCTAATTAGAAATAAATCGCTTGACCCATAAAAGAAACGGCAGGAAACCTGAAATGAAGGCATTATCCAACACTTCATGCTCCTTAGTGATGCCATTTTAAATATTTCAGACAGCCTATAAATAATTAAAACCTCACCACAGCAAATTATGTCCTATTATGCAAATAAATAGCCTCCTCCCTGGTTTCATTAAAGATTCTAAATGACAAGCTGAGCCGTTTCAACATAGCAAGGTATTGCAGTGAGGCGAGAAATCTTTCAATATTTTTTTTTAATTGTTAGTGCCAAGTTTCATGTGGATTTTTACTCTAACACTTTAATTTGCATGAGCAAATAAACCTTTAATAAACCTTTTGTAAGTGGAGGAAATGCATCATTTAATTAAATTTGATTTGTTGTGAAACTATTGTGCCTCATGAATATTTAAAACCACAAACTCTCTCTTTTACTGAAAAGAGTGCATGATTTTAGGCAAGGGAGTGATTTTCAAGGAACTGACAGTCTCTGAGAAATTAAAAATAATAAATCTTTGGATAAACTTTTCACAAAAATTGACAAACTCTTGCACATATATGTTTTGTAGCAGGCTTACACTAACCCACTTCATATCGAGTCTTATGTCAAAATTTTAAACTAATGATATAAATAAAGCAGGTTAAATGTGAATGTTTTAAAATTTATTTGTCAAAAATATTGTCTTATTTTCTGCTTTTTATTATATTTTCTTCATACTAAATTAAAGGAAACCCAAGATTTATACAGAAGGATATAATTATTACAAAAGACTGCAGAAAAGAAACACTGGGTTTTTTAGTTTTAAAATAGTCTATATATCAAAATTTAATACCACAGAATAAAGAATGAGCTACAGTAAAGGTATATAACTATCGTTGTCCTTAAAAAATTAAAATACTACATTCCTCTGAAGGAAAGCCTCTCAGTTTGACTTCAATTAAAATATTATCAATATCAAAGGAAATTCTTCTATAATTGTTTTACTGACAATTGATTATGAAGGCAATGTCTGTCACTTTGTAACAAGCCTACAGAGCAATGCTTATAGCAATAACTAAGGTGACTTTCTTTCACACACAGATCAGAGGGTTTGTAAAATATACCTTGAGTGAAAGTGAAAGTTGCTCAGTCGTGTCCGACTCTTTGCTACCCGATGGACTATACAGTCCATGGAATTCTCCAAGACAGAATACTGGAGTGGGTAGCCTTTCCCTTCTCCAGGGGATCTAGTGTTTATTAACAATTAGTGAAGGACACTGTAGGTTGGAAAAATGTGTTAAAAATAGTATAAGATTATGCTTGTATAAAATCTATTTTTAAATGAGCAAAGACTCTATTTTATTATGATTTAAGTGTCATAGTTTGAATAAGCTAAGCTAATCTAAGTCCATGTTATTAACTTTTACAAGGAAAGAGGACAGATAAGAAGACAAACGAAGAATAAACCAGCATTTACTCTGAAAGCTTTGTGATCCCAAATATTTACCTCTAGGATTCTTACACATTTCCAAGTAAAATTCCACTTCAATGCTATGTTACCTCGTTCTGGGCCATAAGGAAAATATTGAAGTTTTTCCAACTTGTTTACAAATAACGAGCTCCTAGTCATGAACTTAACATGACATCCACGACATTAATAAACCTAGATTCTGAAGCAAAATAAACCTTATGAAGAGTAGTAACATCTAAAAATATAAAACACCTCTACCTACCTACCTAAATCGTCCATTTTTGGCTAGATATTATTCATATGGATAAAAGGAAAATATACATATTTTGTTAAAACTGCACCTAAACTCCTATACTACTTAAAACTGTGAAGAACAAATGGGTTTTGTTCCCTCCACCCTACTACTCTGCGCTATTTAAAAGGTGGACTGTTCTCTTCCAACACAAAGGGGACAAAGCGCCCTGACCCTTCCCTAGATGTGGGAGGAGCTGTAGGACTTAGCCCTGGAAGGGGCACTATTTTTAAATGTGGTGAGGTGATATATTAATTAAATTATAGGCTGAAAGAAGTTCTGATCTTTTTAGAAAATAATTTGAAAGACTGATGGTTTTTGGAAATTCGTGAAGGCAGTTAGTACAACCATGTAATGTAATATAATGTCACTTGCTAAATAAAGGAGTAATTCAGTAATTTTTTTTAAGTGCCTTGCTGCTGCTGCTGCTAAGTCGCTTCAGTCGTGTCCAACTCTGTGCGACCTAATAGACGGCAGCCCACCAGGCTCCCCTGTCCTTAAAAGGGATTCTCCAGTCAAGAACACTGGAGTGGGTTGCCATTTCCTTCTCCAATGCATGAAAGTGAAAAGTGAAAGTGAAGTCGCTCAGTCGTGTCTGACTCTTAGCGACCCCATGGACTGCAGCCCACCAGGCTCCTCCATCTATGGGAGTTTCCAGGCAAGAGTACTGGAGTGGTTCGCCAATGCCTTCTCCATTTAAGTGCCTTTGACTTTGCTCATTCCTCAAACTATCAAGTACCATCTTAATTTTCAATAGATGAATTGCCACTTACTTCAAAAAAGTAAATTCATCCTACTTCATCCATCACATACTTTCACCAAAATCTCTAATTCCAATCGTTATCCTTCATTCTGGTCTCAGAAGAGCACCCCCCACACACACGCTCCCTTTAATAGGCTTTTCATCCTATTTCCTCACTGCTCACCTACGTAATTTCTTAGTCACGACTCACTTTATTCTATTTTCAGCTTCTCTTTTTCTGCAAACTCTTGATACTCATTCTCTCCCCCCATCAACATAAATGAACAAGCAAATAAGCCAATAAACAATCCCCACACAGACAAATATTTAATACAATCAAGAAGGAAAGCTTTCCCTTTGCTCCTGGCTCCGATTCTCCTTTTCTCCCACATTCCTTGTTAATAAACTCCATTCCTGGTATATACATTTCCGAAAATAGTAATGGACATTAATATTTTTACTTTCTATTTTTCCACTAACTACTGACTCCACTTTAATATAGCTTCTGCCATAACCGCCATGAACAGCATTTTCAAACTGATCTGTTTCATGAGCCTAGCGTACACTGTTCTTAAACTGCCTGTAGGCTCTAGGCTCTGATACTCTCCACAGTGCAGTCTTGAGAATGTCCTCCTTGGTTCCCTGCATGACCCTCTCCCAGGACGCTCACTGCTGCTTCTTTACTCGTAGGTCCCCATTTCAGGATCAGATTCAGTCCTTTCTCTGAACCAGTCCTTTCTCTTAACGCTACTCTGAGGTGATAAAATGTATGCCCATGGTTTTAAAAACCGACTCTCCATCTGCAAGGCCCCTACTTATTTCTATGTCTGCTTTTTGGTAAATATCTAAATATCTAGCTGCCTGTCATAGAATTTCACTTGGATGCTCCATAACTCTTCAAAATGTCTTAATTGCACCTCCCAGCCAATATTGCAATATCCCTGGGTAAGGAAGACCCCCTGGAAAAGGAAATGGAAACCCACTCCAGTATTATTGTCTAAAAACCTCCATGGATAGAGGAGCCTGGTGGGTTACAGTCCATGGGGTCATAAAAAGTCGGACATGACTGAGCACACACATGATATCTCAAAAATTCGCAGTATCTCAAAAATCTGTCTTCTTCTCAATGGCCAAACGTCTGTTTCTTAGTCCAATATTTGAGGGATACGGTGGAAGAATTATGGATTGATAAATGGGAAAAACAGATACCTATATTGATAACCACCCTGTCTCTTATACACATCTACATCATAAAAAGTCGGACATGACTGAGCACACACATGATATCTCAAAAATTTGCAGTATCTCAAAAATCTGTCTTCTTCTCAATGGCCGAAAGTCTGTTTCTTAGTCCAATATTTGAGGGATACAGTGGAAGAATTTTGGATTGATAGATGGGAAAAACATACTTATATTGATAACCACCAGATTGGCTTTAATCCACTCAGATCTACTGCAATAACCCAATTTGTTTCTTCATTCCTCACTTCCAGTACTTACTGCTGATGGTAGTAATTTCTTATAATGAAAATCTTTTCAGGTTATTCTTCTGAGTAATTTTTTTTTTTTATTTAGTTATTGTTCTCACACACAGAATAAAAGTTCAGATTTCTTCGTATAGCCCATGGTATCACCATGCTTATGCTCACTGTTCTGTTTCCATTTTCTCCTCATCCTCACCCCAGGTCCCCATCTTTTCTGTTGGCCTACTGACTTCCCAGTAACCCCTAACTTCTGCCCAGGCACTGCCTTTACCATGAAACTTTCCTTGAACATCTAGATATTGAGTTAATCACTACTTTCTCTGTTTCTTCCATTTAACCTTTACTCATGTATCCCACCACAGTGTAACTACTTGTTAAATGAACTTCCCCAACTAGACTAAGAGTGTCTTATCTTTGTATCCTCTGCACTTATATATGTATTTTACACATATATCACAGATTCCTTAGGCTTCCCTGCTAGAGAATCTGCCTGCAATGCAGGGGACGCAAGGGATGCAGGTTCGATCCTGGGTCGGGAAGATCCCTTGGCAGAGGAAATGGCAACCCACTCCAGTATTCTTGCCTGGGAAACCCCATGGGCGGAGGACCCTGGCAGGCTACAGCCCAGGGAGTCGCAAAGAGTCAGACACAACTTAGCAACCAAACCACCACCACCACCAGCACGCTAATCTGATTATACATTGTTAGTTATTCAAAAGAAACAGAACAATCAGTTCCATAGGTGATATGACAATACAGAAGAGAAGAAATTGTATTTCATGGTTTCATAGTACCAAGAAAAGAGCCCTGGCTTGAAGAATAAGGTACAACAAATCAAACTGCTATCCAGTCCAGCATTGATTGAAGTACAGCAGCTACCTTACCTGTAAATTTATAAAATAAATGCTTCAATGAAACATAGAAGTTAGGCATATAAAATCTGTAGAATGGGGCCTTGTATAAAATGCTCACTGGGAAAAAGTCATAGCAACTATTATTATTTTCAATTACTTTCTGGTGATCCCTCCCTAAGAAAAACACTTCCCTAATATCTAATTGTTGGTTAAATTAAAAAAAAAAATTAAAGATTCTCTAATGGGTAAAATTTTGTGTCAATTGTGTGTGCGCTCAGTCACTTCAGTCGTGTCCAACTCTTTGCTACCACATGTAGCCCACCAGGCTCCATGCAGAGAATCCGTCCCTGGGATTCTCCAGGCAAGAAGACTGGAATGGGTTGCCATGCCCTCCTTCAGGGGATCTTCCCAACCCAGGGATCAAACCTGCGTCTCCTACATTGTAGGTGGATTCTTTACCCACTGAGCCACCTGGGAAGCTCTTGTGACAACCAAGTATAATCTATTCTTCACTGACATAGCAATCCATAGAATACATTTATATATTTTTGTGATTGAATTCATCCAATTTTTTTCTATGCCCTAGTTTTGCATAGAAGAGAAAATTAGTAAAAATAGGTAAGATGTGTATAAGAGACAGCTGAAAGCTTTGTGATCCCAAATATTTACCTCTAGGATTCTTACACATTTCCAAGTAAAATTCCACTTCAATGCTATGTTACCTCGTTCTGGGCCATAAGGAAAATATTGAAGTTTTTCCAACTTGTTTACAAATAACGAGCTCCTAGTCATGAACTTAACATGACATCCACGACATTAATAAACCTAGATTCTGAAGCAAAATAAACCTTATGAAGAGTAGTAACATCTAAAAATATAAAACACCTCTACCTACCTACCTAAATCGTCCATTTTTGGCTAGATATTATTCATATGGATAAAAGGAAAATANCTCCTAGTCATGAACTTAACATGACATCCACGACATTAATAAACCTAGATTCTGAAGCAAAATAAACCTTATGAAGAGTAGTAACATCTAAAAATATAAAACACCTCTACCTACCTACCTAAATCGTCCATTTTTGGCTAGATATTATTCATATGGATAAAAGGAAAATATACATATTTTGTTAAAACTGCACCTAAACTCCTATACTACTTAAAACTGTGAAGAACAAATGGGTTTTGTTCCCTCCACCCTACTACTCTGCGCTATTTAAAAGGTGGACTGTTCTCTTCCAACACAAAGGGGACAAAGCGCCCTGACCCTTCCCTAGATGTGGGAGGAGCGGTAGGACTTAGCCCTGGAAGGCGCACTATTTTTAAATGTGGTGAGGTGATATATTAATTAAATTATAGGCTGAAAGAAGTTCTGATCTTTTTAGAAAATAATTTGAAAGACTGATGGTTTTTGGAAATTCGTGAAGGCAGTTAGTACAACCATGTAATGTAATATAATGTCACTTGCTAAATAAAGGAGTAATTCAGTAATTTTTTTTAAGTGCCTTGCTGCTGCTGCTGCTAAGTCGCTTCAGTCGTGTCCAACTCTGTGCGACCAGGAGAAGCTTGGATCAAAAGAAATGGACTGTTATAAAGTAGTATAAATATAAATGGTCATTACTGATGGCACTAATGCTGAGATTATGTCAGTTAATACTATTAGTTCGCTAGATTAGAAAGAATGTAATTTTATATTTTGCTAAAAATTGCATGAGAAAGAAAAGAGAGTAAAAAGCAATGCTACTTGTAATAATCCATCTCCTAGAACAGGACTAGCTGAGAGTCAGACTAAAGAAAAGTACAGTATTGACAGGAACCCACAAGAACTGTTTTAAAAGCCTGTCTGAGGATTAGATAGCTTACCCTCCAATTTACATCTGACCATAGTTAAGCGTCAGTGCCTGGCGTATGAGACAGATTTTAGAAGTCTTACTGTTGTTGCTTGTTCCTTTTATAGTTTATATTTTTATATTAGAAAACATTATCATGACTTTGATATTCCTGCTACTTATTCATATGCTAGTGCTTCGTACTCCTACAGAATGGTAATTAGTTAGGGCAGTATAGCTGCTGTACAACCATAATCTACATTTTATGTCAGTTTAACATGATTAAAATTGATTTCTCATTTACTGTAAGGGTTCACTGCAGGTAATTCTGGTGTTCATTTACATATTATCATTCAGAAAAGCAGGCTTCTGCCATGGGACAGTTACATGCTCCTTGAGGATCCACAGTCAGTCAGTGGATGGAAAGGAGCATGAAAGGTATAGGGTTGAGGGATGTAATGGCCAATCCTGGAAGAGAGGCATAAAATCTCCTGTGACATTCTGTTATGTAGAGCTCAATCACCTGGCTAGATTGGCCCTGAAAGGCACTAGGGTATAGACCTTATTTGCCTAATAAAAGAGAAGAAAAGGACATTAGATTGGTGAACAGGAAGGCAAGCTTTCCTATAATGGTTTCCTCAAAGTTATCAGTGTTTTTCTTTTCTTTTTTTCCAAACCCCAGCAACTCCGATCTCATGGCTTAGCGATGATATCCTCCTTTCTTATTCCAGCCTCACATCACTGCTTGTGGTTTTCAAATAATATTAACATTAATGACCTTAAAAACTCATGTAATTTTTAAATCTATCATTTTATTTATGCCTCAAACACTTTTTCAAAAAAATATTATCTCAATTTTCTGGGAAAAGAAATTGATAACAAGTCATTTCCAAAATAACCTAACTGATTGAGGAAGGCTAAATCTGTGCTCTAAATCTTTCTTGTGGTAAATATCATTTTACTTTTAAAGTAAGATTGTGAGTGATCATTTTCTTCAATGTTGATTTTTATGTTGTAGTTCAAGTACCTTGAAAAAGTGAGGGTACCTAGACAGCATATTATAAAGCAGAGATAATACTTTGCCACCAAAAGTCCGTCTAGTCAAGGCTATGGTTTTTCCAGTGGTCATGTATGGATGTGAAAGTTGGACTATAAAGAAAGCTGAGCACCGAAGAATTGATGCTTTTGAACTGTGGTGTTGGAGAAGACTCTTGAGAGTCCCTTGGATTGCAAGGAGATCCAACCAGTCCATCCTAAATGCAATCAGTCTTGGGCGTTCATTGGAAGGACTGATGCTGAAGCTGAAACTCCAATACTTTGACCACCTGATGCAGAGAGCTGACTCATTTGAAAAACCCTGATGCTGGGAAAGATTGAGGATGAGATGGCTGGATGGCACCACTGACACCATGGACATGGGTTTGGGTGGACTCTAGGAGTTGGTGATGGACAGGGAGGCCTGGCGTGCTGCGGTTCATGGGGTCACAAAGAGTCGGACACGACTGAGCGACTGAACTGCACTGAACTTTTTAAAATGTGTATCTCACATTGATTTTCTCTTAATAGGATCTTAATGGTATAGAATATCTTTTCATTATATGTAATCATAATAAATATGAAAATCTCTAGGCTTTAAGCCTGTGGTTGTCTTTGACAAGAAGTGTCAGAGTAATGTGCTGAAAACTATTAGAGATGACAATAATATGAAAAAGTCACTTTCTGTTTGGAAAGGTCTACTTGGCAAAACAAAACCCTTAAGGGTTTTTTTGTGTGTGGTTTTTTTTTTTTTTTTTTTTTTGTACTGATAACAATTTTTACAGATTACATAGAAAGATTTGGCAATTTTATTTTAAATATCTTAATAAAATTGGGCCATATATTTATCTCTATATTTTGTTGTTTAAATGAAACACTTTAAGTTAAAATTGTCTTTGCTTTCCTCTTTTAGTAATTTAAAAATGCATTTTCTATCTTTGATTATGCCTTTCAACTGTCTGTTATTAAGACTGATATAAAATATTTCAATCTAAAGTTATGCAGATTTTATGTTTATTCCAGAACAAAAGCCTGCAAATATGCACAGAACCTATGATTAACATATTTGGTCTTAAGTATTTAGCAGGTTTTTCTTTCTCAAATTGAAATAATCACTTGTAAAATTGTACTGTGTATATTTAAAATAGAATATTTTAAATTGCAGCTAACCTTGACATATTTAATTGAGCTATTTATTTTTAAGATTTATTTTTTTGACATAAGGATATTGGCTAATTTATGCTTGCTTAAATATTTTTATATATTTATGTACTAGTCTCTGAGAAACTCTGCAGGCCAATTTCCTAAGTGTATAAATTTTCTACTCTGTGTGCTATCTTAACTTTTGTCTTCCTCTTATTTTTCCTACCCTCATTTTTCTACTGCTATTAATACACTGTCTTATTCCTCATCTTATTTCACTTACATATCTTATAAGTTGCTATTATTCTCTTAAATATGAGATATACATACCTATGTAATCCTATATTTAGTCATTAGTAGTCTCTGCATAGCTCTTCTGTGAAGCTCTCAATATTTGTTAAAAGATTTGTTATTCCAGGTGAGAATGTAAGAGACTAATTCAAAGATACTAAGCCAGTTTGTCTTTCATTATGAGTAATTATTTGGAGTGAAGTGCACTTGCCGTCCATGGGGTCGCTAAGAGTTGGACACGACTGAGCGACTTCACTTTCACTTTTCACTTTCGTGCATTGGAGAAGGCAACGGCAACCCACTCCAGTGTTCTTGCCTGGAGAATCCTGGGGAAGGGGGAGCCTGGTGGGCTGCCGTCTGTGGGGTCGCACACAGTCGGACATGACTGGAGCAACTTAGCAGCAGCAGCAGCAGCTCTTCAAATGCAGCTGCTCTTCAGGTACCATTTCAGCCAGGTGGTGCAGGTGAGACTGGGTTAAAATGCACTTCTATTTATTCATTATTTTAATCACAAATTTATTTGGAGATGACTGTAAACTCAACATGCAGTTATATAAAATAATACCCAAAGATCCCATATATCCATTACCCAGTTTCCTCTGATGGTAAGCTCTTACAAAATCACAATACCATATTACAACCTGTCCGCTTATCATTGACACTGATGATCTCAAGATGCAGATTTCCATCACCGTCAGGGTCACTCAGTACATTAGTTTCTTAGTGCTGCCCTCACTAATCACCAGTGTGGCTCAAACCATGGAAATGTATGCTCTCACAAGGCTGGGGGCCAAAATCTGAAACCAAGGGGTCAGTGGGGTTATCTATAGTTTTCAGAACTTCATTATGCTTGATATGGATTTCTTGGATTTATCTTTTTTAAGATTTGTTCAGCTTCTTCATTCTGCAGTTTCATATACTTGCCAAATTTGGCATTATTTTCTTTCTTTTTTTTTTTCAGCTAAATTTTGTACCCTTGCTTCTTTTTCTCCTCTTTCAGGAACTCAGTTATACAATTATTCTTCAATATCTTTGCTACAGTAACATAGATCTTTGAGACTCTGTAATTTTTCTCGGTTTTTTG
>SJYX01017929.1:181694-193901 GCA_006410675.1 Oreotragus oreotragus
TGACCTGCTTCTTGAGAAATCTGTATGCAGGTTAGGAAGCAACAGTTAGAACTGGACATGGAACAACAGACTGGTTCCAAAACTGGAAAGGAGTACGTCAAGGCTGTATATTGTCACCCTGCTTACTGAACTTATATGCAGAGTACATCATGAGAAACGCTGGACTGAATGAAACACAAACTGGAATCAAGATCACTGGGAGAAATATCAATAACCTGATATGCAGATGACCCCATCCTTATGGCAGAAAATGAAGGACAACTAAAGAGTCTCTTGATGAAAGGGAAAGAGCAGAGTGAAAAAATTGGCTTAAGGCTCAACATTCAGAAAACTAAGATCATAGCACCTGGTCCCATCACTTCATGGGAAATAGATGGGGAAACAGTGGAAACAGTGTCAGACTTTATTTTGGGGGGCTCCAAAATCACTGCACATTGTGACTGCAGTGATGAAATTAAAAGACGCTTACTTCTTGGAAGGAAAGTTATGATCAACCTAGACAGCATATCAAAAAGCCGAGACATTACTTTGCTAACAAAGGTCCGTCTAGTCAAAGCTATGATGTTTCCAGTTGTCATGTATGGGTGTGAGAGTTGTACTATAAACAAGGCTAAGCACCAAAGAATTGATGCTTTTGAACTGTGGTGTTGGAGAAGACTCTTGGGAGTCCCTTGGACTGCAAGGAGGTCCAACCAGTCCATCCTAAAGAGATCAGTCCTGGGTGTTCATTGGAAGGATTGATGTTGAAGCTGAAACTCCAGTACTTTGGCCACCTGATGCAAAGAAATGACTTATTAGAAAAGACCGTGATGCTGGGAAAGACTGAAGGCAGGAGGAGAAGGGGACAACAGAGGATGAGATGGCTGGATGGCATCACCAACTCGAAGGACATTAGTTTGAGTAAGCTCTAGGAGTTGGTGATGGACAGGGAGGCCTGGCGTGCTACAGTCCCTGGGATCACAAAAAGTCAGATAGACTGAGCAACTGAACTGACTGAACTGAACTAATTCTTCAGTGAATCTGTCTCAAAACACCTGCTAGGGCTCTGCATTCAGGACTTTTTGATTCACCTCAGGAGGAGGTAGAGGGTGTCTCCCCACATGACCTCTGCTGACACAGGGAGAGTGGCGAGCAGCACCTCTTTGGAGCCTCATGGGGAAGGAACACTGAGCTCCCCAGTCAACCTTCATCAGCTGGGAGTGGGTGGGGCCACACTTTGTTTGTCCCTGACATTTGCTGTAGTTGATGGGTTACATCTTTCTAGACTGTCCTTTCCCGGCCTTTTGTCTCCCTTTGCCTAGAAAACACAAACTTCTGTAAGGGTTTGTATTTGTCTGCACCCATCACATTTCCGGGTGTTGTGCTACTTTAGAAACAAGTCTTAAATATACGGGATAAAAAGAATTTATAGAAACTGATCATCTGATTTTTCCTCAGCCTTCAAGGTCACTAGTTGGTCTGAATTCTCTCCACTATTCAAAGTCTTCAAATGTTTATTTTACATGTAATTTCCAGTGATTTTAGTTGTACTTAGAGGGAAAAATACACCTCTTTCATCTTTCTGGGAGCAGAATTTTATTTTTAAAATGAGATTGAAGAAACTAATTTTAAAACAGATGCTATATCAAATACTTCTAATGAAATATATGAGCTTCTCTTTCCTGTATTTTGAGTGGTCCGTGTTGGAGATATCTGAGCTGTCCATTAGAGCTATCACTAAGTAGCAGACACTTCTTTGTTTTTTCACTGGGGAATTAAATTTTACATTTCAATACAAATTCCTCAGAAAGTGATTTAAAGGCCATTATAATCATTTAGATACAACATATAGGTTTTATTTGAAAATCTACAGTTATTTCATTTATATTTTGTTTATCCTTCAAGTATTTTACAATGATTGTCAGTAGTGGTTTTTGTTTAAGTTCTAATCATTAATACCTGGGTAAACTAAACATAGTACAAAGCATTAGTCTGCACACAAAACATGAAAGCCATGTTCCTTTTGACTAATAAATACATCTTATTATCCAATTATTCTCCCTCATTTTATATGCACATGTGTACCCCCCTCTGATGGGTGCATTAGTCATTAAGTCTTTCAGTTTTCAATAGTTTATTGATAGTGCAGAAATGTTGGCTGTGTGTTCAGATTTGCTCAAATTACAGTAACCATTCTGACTTCAGAGCTGTACCTGACACTGCTAGGTTTCTAGAATCAGTTACAGGTTGTTTATTTCTCTTGCTGGAAGCAAAATTTTTTTGCAACCCTCAGGGGGAAAAAAAAATCAGAAACTAGGTCGGAACTGTTGGTGGTGAATGCAGAGCTTGTACAGACTGTCATCCCTAAGCCTTATCTAGATGGTTAGGGGCGAGGGTCAAAAAGTTTCATCAGTTGTTAATATGGAGTGTGCCTTATAATCAGAAAGTATTAAATGGTGCAGTTTCCCAGTTTAGGTATTTAGCTCCCATGGGCTTTAGATTTCTGGAATAGTAAAATTTTTTCCGTTTCCCATTATCTTTTAAAACAGATATCATCTTTCTCTCTCTCCTTCTGTGCCAGTTTCCCTCACTTTTCTACATTTCAGTCTAGTTGCCTTAATTCTCCTTGGGAATAGACCCACTCCACACTCATTTTTTTTATTATCTTTTGAAAATATATCTACTTTATCCAAGCTTGCTACTTCTATACACCAAGAGAAAATGACCTGATAAACAATTTGATGCAAGCATTTCAGTAACAGTATGGCAGTCTAATTTCCAAAGGTACATGGTGAAAATGCACTCTGAAGTTCCTAAAACTGAAGCCTTGTTTCTTAAACTGTGAAATACACTCAACTGGCATCAATTTAAGAGAGTATATCAGAATAATTTCTGTAAATGTATTTTGGTACAGATTCTTACAAAAAAGGCGAGTGTAAAAATTCTACCTTGATATTGTTGAGGCAAGAAACGACATGGGCTTTAGAAAAAAAAAAACATATATGTGTATATTTTTAAACTTCCATGAAAAATTTTAAACTAGTACAAGATAAATTTTAAGTCAAAGATGTTCCGACATCTGAATTGTCTCATGAGTTTTGCTCTTATGATACTTTGGTGCAAAACATCATTTTTAGAAGAAATTACAAAGAAAATAATAGTATAGATTTTATCGATAGCAAATTAGTCAATTTTCAATAAACAAAGAAAGAGTTGGGAGCAATAATAATTGTCCTATTCACAAAAATTAATACTTTATGCACAAACCCCTAATTAATGAATGCACAGGGACCCTAACATCATGAAGCCTGAATTTACTGAGCATTTATATTATATAAACAAATACAAAAAGTTAGCATACAAACAGTGAATAAATGCATGGAAACTGCTCAACCTAACTATTAAAAAAGTAACTAAGACTGGTTTGTATCTAAATATGGACACTTAGAGATAATGCAAAGATTAGGTGAAGTAAGCTCTCAGTTTTTTTCTAATGTAATTTCTTAACACATATCAAATGCCTTCAGGTAAATAGTTCATAATATGATGAAATAATTCACATCCAGGAATATAAAGATATACACACTGGAAAAGATTTTATTCTCAAAGAACTTTCATGATAATCATTCTTTATATCTGAAGAATTAAAATTAATGTATATGTCCAGGAATGCCAACTTTCAAACTAGGTAAAAATACACTGTGAAAGGCAAGGTAAACACTGACCACTGAAAACTAATTTGCAGTCATGTGAGAAAATAACTATCATAGAATATTCAAATAGAAAAGACACAATTGAACTTACATGTCCAAATGACAAAAATTGCTTGTTGGGACAGGTAAGACCAATGATAAATTTCATTTTCTTCTCTGCCCCTTTACATAGTATTCAAATTCACTAGAATGCAAGTATATTACATGTACAATGTAGACTAATCTGGAGGATAAAACAAATCATCCTTTGCCAAGTAGATATAAAGCTAACCTTAAATAGCACAGCAGAGAGGTAATGGAATTTATGTTTTCTTTTGAAGTAAGTATATGTAACACTAATGAACTTACATGGAAGAGGGTAGGAGGCAAGAAATTGCCAGGAATATGGGATTGGATTTGAACTTGCTATATCACTCAGTTTTAATAAATGGAAACAATCCACAGAAAATAATTTCCAATGAGTCATCTCATCTTTGTGTGATGTAGACTGTGTTTTCCAAGCTGACTCGAGCTCGACCTGCCTTGAAGATCCCTGTTGTGGAGGTTTGATCTCCTCCATGTAGGGACCTTGGGCTCCTGGCGAGGCTATGGCTGTGGTCTATGGGGAGGGCTGCTGGGAGCTAGTAAGGAGCATGAAAGCTAACCACACTCTTCCTAGCAAAGGATAACTCAATCAAAGACAAGGGATGAACAGGGAATTTTTTCCAGTACATTTTAGCAAGCAGAGCAGGCTTAGAGAACAAAGTAACACCACGCAGTGCAACAAATCCAGAGCTGCAAAGAAACCTCCCAGAAAAGCTGCAAAAATAAACTGCTAATAATATCAATGCCAAATTTTAGAAGATGAAGAAAATTACAACCAAAATAAAAGCATATTTGTTTAGATAATTTATTAGAACACAACATATTTTTTAAAACAGTGGATGGTGTGACCTTCTGTGAAAAAAAAAGTATATGCTTTTCTAAAAAGTTAGTGTTTACATATGTTGCATTTATAATATAGTTTATGTCCTCTCTCATGATGATTTTCTCTACATTTACCTCTGACAAAAACAAAATGTATGGGCAGTTTAATATTTGCTTGAATCTTTGAAGTTGGATTCACCCCAAATAGGTTTATGAATATGATTTTATTTACTTTGCATTTTTCTGGGAGGCATAATCTAGATATTCTTTTTTATCATTGGCTACTTTAGGAAACCAAAATCCAAGGGTTAAGGACAATCATCCTTTGCCAGTCGATATAAAGCTAAACTAAAATGGCAGAACAGATTGGTAGTAGATTTTATGTCTTAATCTGAAATATGTAAATGTAACACTAAAGAACTCACATGGAAGAGGGTAGGAGGAGAGGACTTCCCTGGTGACTCAGATGGTGAAGAATCAGCCTACAATGCAGGAGACCCAGGCTAGATCCCTGGGTGGGAAAGATCCCCGGAGGAGGAAATGTCAACCCACTCCAGTATTCTTGCCTGGAGAATCCCATGGACAAGGAGCCTAAAAACTGGCTTAAGGCTCAACATTCAGAAAACAGATCATAGTACCTGGTCCCATCACTTCGTGGGAAATAGATGGAGAAACAGTGGTAACAGTGGTTGACTTTATTTTTCTGGGCTCGAAAATCACTGCACATTGTGACTGCAGTGATGAAATTAAAAGACGCTTACTCCTTGGAAGGAAAGTTATGATCTACCTAGACAGCATATCAAAAAGCAGAGACATTACTTTGCTAACAAAGGTCCGTCTAGTCAAAGCTATGATGTTTCCAGTTGTCATGTATGGATGTGAGAGTTGTACTATAAACAAGGCTAAGCACCAAAGAATTGATGCTTTTGAACTGTGGTGTTGGAGAAGACTCTTGGGAGTCCCTTGGACTGCAAGGAGGTCCAACCAGTCCATCCTAAAGAGATCAGTCCTGGGTGTTCATTGGAAGGATTGATGTTGAAGCTGAAACTCCAGTACTTTGGCCACCTGATGCAAAGAAATGACTTATTAGAAAAGACCGTGATGCTGGGAAAGACTGAAGGCAGGAGGAGAAGGGGACGACAGAGGATGAGATGGCTGGATGGCATCACCAACTCGATGGACATGAGTTTGAGTAAGCTCTAGGAGTTGGTGATGGACAGGGAGGCCTGGCGTGCTACAGTCCATGGGGTCACAAAAACTCAGATAGACTGAGCGACTGAACTGACTGAACTGAACTAATTCTTCAGTGAGTTTGTCTCAAAACACCTGCTAGGGCTCTGCATTCATTATTTTTTGATTCACCTCAGGAGGAGGTAGAGGGTGTCTCCCCACATGACCTCTGCTGACACAGGGAGAGTGGTGAGCAGCACCTCTTTGGAGCCTCATGGGGAAGGAACACTGAGCTCCCCAGTCAACATTCATCAGCTGGGAGTGGGTGGAGCCACACTTTGTTTGTCCGTGACATTTGCTGTAGTTGATGGGTTACATCTTTCTAGACTGTCCTTTCCCGGCCCTTTGTCTCCCTTTGCCTAGAAAACACAATCTTCCGTAAGGGTTTGTATTTGTCTGCACCCATCACATTTCCGGGTGTTGTGCTACTTTAGAAACAAGTCTTAAATATATGGGATAAAAAGAATTTATAGAAACTGATCATCTGATTTTCCCTCAGCCTTCAAGGTCACTAGTTGGTCTGAATTCTCTCCACTATTCAAAGTCTTCAAATGTTTATTTTACATGTAATTTCTAGTGATTTTAGTTGTACTTAGAGGGAAAAATACACCTCTTTCATCTTCCTGGGAGCAGAATTTTATTTTTAAAATGAGATTGAAGAAACTAATTTTAAAACAGATGCTATATCAAATACTTCTAATGAAATATATGAGCTTCTCTTTCCTGTATTTTGAGTGGTCCGTGTTGGAGATATCTGAGCTGTCCATTAGAGCTATCACTAAGTAGCAGACACTTCTTTTCACTGGGGAATTAAATTTTACATTTCAATACAAATTCCTCAGAAAGTGATTTAAAGGCCATTGTAATAATTTAGATACAACAGATAGATTTGAAAATCTACAGTTATTTCATTTATATTTTGTTTATCCTTCAAGTATTTTACAATGATTGTAAGTCAGTAGTGGTTTTTGTTTAAGTTCTAATCATAAATACCTGGGTAAACTAAACATAGTACAAAGCATTAGTCTGCACACAAAACATGAAAGCCATGTTCCTTTTGACTAATAAATACATCTTATTATCCAATTATTCTCCCTCATTTTATATGCACATGTGTACCCCCCTCTGATGGGTGCATTAGTCATTAAGTCTTTCAGTTTTCAACAGTTTATTGACAGTGCAGAAATGTTGGCTGTGTGTTCAGATTTGCTCAAATTACTAACCATTCTGACTTCAGAGCTGTACCTGACACTGCTAGGTTTCTAGATTCAGTTACAGGTTGTTTGTTTCTCTTGCTGGAAGCAAAATTTTTTTGCAACCCTCAGGGGAAAAAAAAAATCAGAAACTAGGTCGGAACTGTTGGTGGTGAATGCAGAGCTTGTACAGACTGTCATCCCTAAGCCTTATCTAGATGGTTAGGGGCGAGGGTCAAAAAGTTTCATCAGTTGTTAATATGGAGTGTGCCTTATAATCAGAAAGTATTAAATGGTGCAGTTTCCCAGTTTAGGTATTTAGCTCCCATGGGCTTTAGATTTCTGGAATAGTAAAATTTTTTCCGTTTCCCATTATCTTTTAAAACAGATATCATCTTTCTCTCTCTCCTTCTGTGCCAGTTTCCCTCACTTTTCTACATTTCAGTCTAGTTGCCTTAATTCTCCTTGGGAATAGACCCACTCCACACTCATTTTTTTTATTATCTTTTGAAAATATATCTACTTTATCCAAGCTTGCTACTTCTATACACCAAGAGAAAATGACCTGATAAACAATTTGATGCAAGCATTTCAGTAACAGTATGGCAGTCTAATTTCCAAAGGTACATGGTGAAAATGCACTCTGAAGTTCCTAAAACTGAAGCCTTGTTTCTTAAACTGTGAAATACACTCAACTGGCATCAATTTAAGAGAGTATATCAGAATAATTTCTGTAAATGTATTTTGGTACAGATTCTTACAAAAAAGGCGAGTGTAAAAATTCTACCTTGATATTGTTGAGGCAAGAAACGACATGGGCTTTAGAAAAAAAAAAACATATATGTGTATATTTTTAAACTTCCATGAAAAATTTTAAACTAGTACAAGATAAATTTTAAGTCAAAGATGTTCCGACATCTGAATTGTCTCATGAGTTTTGCTCTTATGATACTTTGGTGCAAAACATCATTTTTAGAAGAAATTACAAAGAAAATAATAGTATAGATTTTATCGATAGCAAATTAGTCAATTTTCAATAAACAAAGAAAGAGTTGGGAGCAATAATAATTGTCCTATTCACAAAAATTAATACTTTATGCACAAACCCCTAATTAATGAATGCACAGGGACCCTAACATCATGAAGCCTGAATTTACTGAGCATTTATATTATATAAACAAATACAAAAAGTTAGCATACAAACAGTGAATAAATGCATGGAAACTGCTCAACCTAACTATTAAAAAAGTAACTAAGACTGGTTTGTATCTAAATATGGACACTTAGAGATAATGCAAAGATTAGGTGAAGTAAGCTCTCAGTTTTTTTCTAATGTAATTTCTTAACACATATCAAATGCCTTCAGGTAAATAGTTCATAATATGATGAAATAATTCACATCCAGGAATATAAAGATATACACACTGGAAAAGATTTTATTCTCAAAGAACTTTCATGATAATCATTCTTTATATCTGAAGAATTAAAATTAATGTATATGTCCAGGAATGCCAACTTTCAAACTAGGTAAAAATACACTGTGAAAGGCAAGGTAAACACTGACCACTGAAAACTAATTTGCAGTCATGTGAGAAAATAACTATCATAGAATATTCAAATAGAAAAGACACAATTGAACTTACATGTCCAAATGACAAAAATTGCTTGTTGGGACAGGTAAGACCAATGATAAATTTCATTTTCTTCTCTGCCCCTTTACATAGTATTCAAATTCACTAGAATGCAAGTATATTACATGTACAATGTAGACTAATCTGGAGGATAAAACAAATCATCCTTTGCCAAGTAGATATAAAGCTAACCTTAAATAGCACAGCAGAGAGGTAATGGAATTTATGTTTTCTTTTGAAGTAAGTATATGTAACACTAATGAACTTACATGGAAGAGGGTAGGAGGCAAGAAATTGCCAGGAATATGGGATTGGATTTGAACTTGCTATATCACTCAGTTTTAATAAATGGAAACAATCCACAGAAAATAATTTCCAATGAGTCATCTCATCTTTGTGTGATGTAGACTGTGTTTTCCAAGCTGACTCGAGCTCGACCTGCCTTGAAGATCCCTGTTGTGGAGGTTTGATCTCCTCCATGTAGGGACCTTGGGCTCCTGGCGAGGCTATGGCTGTGGTCTATGGGGAGGGCTGCTGGGAGCTAGTAAGGAGCATGAAAGCTAACCACACTCTTCCTAGCAAAGGATAACTCAATCAAAGACAAGGGATGAACAGGGAATTTTTTCCAGTACATTTTAGCAAGCAGAGCAGGCTTAGAGAACAAAGTAACACCACGCAGTGCAACAAATCCAGAGCTGCAAAGAAACCTCCCAGAAAAGCTGCAAAAATAAACTGCTAATAATATCAATGCCAAATTTTAGAAGATGAAGAAAATTACAACCAAAATAAAAGCATATTTGTTTAGATAATTTATTAGAACACAACATATTTTTTAAAACAGTGGATGGTGTGACCTTCTGTGAAAAAAAAAGTATATGCTTTTCTAAAAAGTTAGTGTTTACATATGTTGCATTTATAATATAGTTTATGTCCTCTCTCATGATGATTTTCTCTACATTTACCTCTGACAAAAACAAAATGTATGGGCAGTTTAATATTTGCTTGAATCTTTGAAGTTGGATTCACCCCAAATAGGTTTATGAATATGATTTTATTTACTTTGCATTTTTCTGGGAGGCATAATCTAGATATTCTTTTTTATCATTGGCTACTTTAGGAAACCAAAATCCAAGGGTTAAGGACAATCATCCTTTGCCAGTCGATATAAAGCTAAACTAAAATGGCAGAACAGATTGGTAGTAGATTTTATGTCTTAATCTGAAATATGTAAATGTAACACTAAAGAACTCACATGGAAGAGGGTAGGAGGAGAGGACTTCCCTGGTGACTCAGATGGTGAAGAATCAGCCTACAATGCAGGAGACCCAGGCTAGATCCCTGGGTGGGAAAGATCCCCGGAGGAGGAAATGTCAACCCACTCCAGTATTCTTGCCTGGAGAATCCCATGGACAAGGAGCCTGGGGGCTGCAGTCCATGGGGTCGCAAAGAGTCGGACACAACTGAGCGACTAACACATTGTAGGAGGGAAGAAATTGCCAGGAATATGTGGTTGGATTTGAATTTGACAGATACACCTGTCATTTTGATACAGGTAAACCTGACATTTTAAAATTACGCTTTAGTCATTAAAGTCAGCTTGATGGAAAGCACATGAACAACAAGGTCTGTCTGAAATAATGCTAGCATGATTTTCAAGTTATAGGTAGCATAAACTCTTCCCTATAAAATAGCAAACATTCAAGGCATCAAGAAATACCTAGTATTACACATTCACTGTAGCACCAACTAAAAAGAAGACAGGGTCAGCTCTTAGAATATCAACAATGTCATTGTGATTTGTTATCATTAGTATTCCTCCTCCAGTTCCTAAAAGCGAAGTCTCCTAGGACCTGTGCTTTCTGAGGAAAGCAAGCAAGGATGCGCCAAGGCTCACTCTTTCTGATGCTTTACCCAGTCCTCCCCCAGGGAGGAGGAGGGGCCCACCTCGTTGACAGGACTTTAGGCCACGAGGAAGTCCTTTTGAAAGCATGGTTGGGTCTGCTGTTTTCTCGGAGGGCTGATTTTCCTCTCTGTACTGCTCTCAAAACTTTAAATCAGAACACTTGCAAGACTCTTTAAACCAGAATAGTCTCAAAAGGCATTTTTCTTGAAAGTCTAGTTTTAATACCAATGAGAAGACCCTGAGGGCGGTACGGCCCATCTTTTTGTCTTCTTTGTTTACCCAAAGACCAAATAATGAAATATTAACAGACTCTCATTTTCATCAGGTTGGTTGGGTACATGTCCCTGTGGTGGAAACAACCTTCTCTCTAGTTCAGCCACGTCAAATGAACTAAAGGACATCCAATTAAATTTAAATTAAGAGAAACAATGAAAAACTTTTAATCAAGTACATCTCATATAATACATGCAAGATATTTCATTATTTAACTGAAATTAAAATTAGTCTTTCTGTTCGTTAAACTTGGCAGGCCTATCTCAGTAGGCTCTAAGATCTAGATTTAGGGTAGGTATAAGGAGGCTACCTAACTGGTATTCTGTGACAGCCTCCACAAAATGATCTATATTTGGTGGACACAAATATTATACTGCATTTTAATTACCAGATAACTCTGTTTATTAGATTCACTGTTTACAGTTCAGGGGAGAGGAAGTCAGAATAACAAGTGTTTTAAATTTAGAATTAAAATATATCATCACAGTCAACCCATGGGTTAATTACTCTTTTCCACTATGTTCTTAAGATGAACATACTGTGGCTTAGTTATTTTATCTTTACATTTACTTTATCTTCATATAAGACATGCTTATATTACTGGCAAAACCAGCCCCTACTTATGCTCCCTGACTCCAGAGGCTGTGCTCTTAATTACTCTGTGATGCTGACAAGAAATGTGTGTGCAAGAAAAGAATGAGAAAAATAAACACATATTGCCTGGTACTATTAATAGCTATTAAATATTTTTATTGCTAAGGTTTTTCTTGGTATGTGAATGAATCAATTCATATCTGCTGAGAAATAACTTCCTGCACATGAATTACTCTGTTACATAAATTTAAAAGGAACTAACAAAGCCATGCCTGTGGGGCCAACCAAGACGGGAGGGTCACAGTAGAGAGGTCTGACAGAAGGTGGCCCACTGGAAAAGGGAATGGCAAGCCACTTCATTATTCTTGCCTCGAGAACCCCATGAACAGTATGAAAAGGCAAAATGATAGGATACCAAAAGAGGAACTGCCCAGGTCAGTAGGTGCCCAATATGCTACTGGAGATCAGTGGAGAAATAACTCCAGAAAGAATGATGGGATGGAGCCAAAGCAAAAACAATACCCAGCTGTGGATGTGACTGGTGATAGAAGCAAGGTCTGATGCTGTAAAGAGCAATATTACATAGGAACCAGGAATGTCAGGTCCACGAATCAAGGCAAATTGGAAGTGGTCAAACAAGAGATGCCAAGGGTGAACATCGACATTCTACAAATCAGCGAACTAAAATGGACTGGAATGGGAGAATTGAACTCAGATGACCATTATATCTACTACTGCGGGCAGGAACCCCTCAGAAGAAATGGAGTAGCCATAATGGTCAACAA
>SJYX01017930.1:0-10385 GCA_006410675.1 Oreotragus oreotragus
GAGAGCGGTTGCATTGCCTACGGGGTGCCTGCCAGGCCCTGAAACTGGGTGCTGTCACATTACCAGCTTCGATCCCTGCAGGTTGATGGTAACTCCCGGTCTAACCGATGAGGACTCCGATGAGTTCACGCTGTAGGTAGTGAACTTACATGCCCTGGGTGACATGGCCGGCCCTGGCTGAGCCAGAATTTGTAACTTGGTCTGTCCCAGTTTTGTCTCAGGATCAGATAAATGTACATAGTTGCCTTTCCTGGGGAAGCACATGCTGAACTTGGGTAAGGCTGCCAGAAGCAGCATGTGGGGGCCCATCCCTGCTGATGGGAAGAGGCTCCCTGAGGGAAATGACTTCCTGGGACTATAGGACTTTGTCAAATGGAGAGGGATGGGGGGAGGGTTGGGGGTACAGTGTGGACCAAGGCTGGCGGCCGTATTTGGGGAATGAAATGGTGAAAACATAGAAAAAGGACTTGGGAAGGAGGGCCTCAGAGGCCAGGAAGAGCAGCTTGGGCTTGTTCAGAGGCACTGGGGAGCCATGAAAGGTTATGGAGCAGAGAGGAGGCTCGTAATGACCTTTGACAGTGTTTACCGGATTCATCCTGGCTGCTCTCAGACCTGAGCCCACTTCAGGCTGGTGTCCTGCCCATTGCTTCTTCACATCCTCTTCCTCTCTCCTGGCCCCGTCTCCCTGACTTCGACCTCAGAAATCTGAACAAGCAAGTGGCAAAGGTACTATGAACATGTAAATGCTTAGAGGCTTCAGGAAGCTGGGCCTGGAGGCAGGCTCTGCTCCACCTCCTTTTGCCTTAGCCGGGTGCAGCCTTGCCCCTGGAGCTTCATCCCCAGCTGCTGCCTGGCATCAAATTATATACCTGCTCACTTGTTTATGTCTCCAGAGTTCCACCAGGGCAGGGGCCACATCTCTTGTTCACCGCTGATTTCCTGGTGTAGAACAGGGCCTGGTTCAAAAAAATAAGAGAGAGATGAAAAGAAAGAAGGGAAGAAAGAAATTTGTATGAATGTCCCCTGAGTCCTAAGATCTTGGGGAGGGGTGAACAGCGTGTGTCCCTGATGGAGTTGCTTCTGTCTAGTCTGTGAGGGATAAGTGAGTGGCTTCAGGACAATCACAGATGCCACGGAAGCCCTGGGAAGTCATCTGGTGTGGTGTGTACTGCGAAAGACGCCTCAGAGGTGGCAGTGAATCCAGGTCTCAAGGCATGAGAAGGGGTTTGCCTGCGTGAAAGAGATGGAGGAGGCCTTGTGTTTCAAGCAGAGGACATAGGTGTGTGTGGAGGGTCCTAGTCCTGGTGTGTTGGGGATCAGAGGGGAAGTGTGATGACGTAAAACATGGGGTCCCCTAAGCAGGGGTGAGGCCAGGCTGAGGCTTTCGTTCTGTCCTGAGGCAGCTGGACCTTGTTCTGTAGCCGTCCCTGAGGGTTTGAGGCGGGCCTGTGACACTAGGCCTTTCGGAGCGAGTCCCCTGCCAGAGTGTGCATAGGGTTGGTGTCCATGGTCCAGGCTGGCTTGAGGCAGAGTTGACCTGTAGTCAAAGGAGGGAGGGCTGCTGTGAGGTCCTATTAGTGCTCCAGAAGGAAAAGGGAAAGGGAGCTTCCTGCAGGTGGAGGGAAGGTATCTGGGGGTGAGGAGCCATGTGTGAAGTTACAGGGGCCAGAGAGTTAGGTTGTCTGACCTTTTGACCCTTGGGGGCTTTCCAGGTAACTGCAGGACCTTGCCCTCCAGCAGGTTTAAAAACTCACACTGGTGGCCTTCTCACCCACCATGCCATCTCATGCCTGATGGTGTGTGTGTGGTATGTGGGTACCAGTGTCTCTGTGTGTAGCCCATTCAGTTCTCTCATGGAACTTGGGGGAGGGCAGGAACCCTCCCCCGACCCCAGTCATTTGCCACATCAAACATCCGGGCTCAGGGAGGGGATGTGACTTAGGAAGGTCACTCTGCTTCCCAGGCAGCCCTCGGGGTCCCAACCTATCATTCCTGCCCTTCCTCAGCCTCTGGAAGCCCATGACTCTTCCAGCCCCAGCTTGGCTGTCTTGACTGGCTAGGTGGTCAGCTGGTCCTTCCCAGGGAGCTCTCCCCAAGTCTGCACAGTGATGCCAGCTCTGTGGTCCATCCTAAAAAGCCTGGCTCCTCAGCTGCCAAGAGATGGGGTGGGAATGGCCCCCAAAGCACAGGAATTTAGATCAGGGAGGTAGAGGAGGGTGGATGTTTAATCAGCAGGTTTCCCCTGGGGTCACAGCATGCCAGGCCCTGAGGCCACGGGAGGCCCCTGTCTGCACATGGACCCAGATGACTTGGTGGCCCTGAGCATGGCTATTGGTCTTCAGTCTGAGGTTGGAACCACCCTGGGCAGCTTCTGGGCCACGTGGGGAACAGGGTGGGGAAGAAGAGAAAGCAGACAGGGCGTACACAGCCTGGGGTTTCCCAGGTCTGAGCAGAGCCCGTGTCCCTTCTGTCAGACAGATCTGCGGGGAGGGGCATGATGCAGGGGTTTGGCCGCCAGCCTGCTGAGATCCAGGGGCCCTGGTCCCAAGGCCATGGCTGGGGATGGCTCAGGAGGTCCAGGGTGCTGGCCCAAGCCCCTCTCAGGCCTCTTCCTCCACCAGAGGAAGAGGAGAATGGGGCTTCCTCGGAGGAAGGCGGGTCAGGGCAGGTGGCCAGGTCAGGTGGCTCCAGTTTCCAGGTTTCCAACCGTTGTCACCGTCCACCCCGCTGAGCCATGCCACCCACTCCCTCCACGCAACCAGACACCTTGGTCCGGTGGAGCTGTGATGCAGGTGCTGATAGGTGGGCTCAGAGCCATGGCAACAGGTGGCAGCCTCCTCCCTGCTGGCCAGCTTGGCCCACCAGTGAGCAGGAGCTGAGACGGCAGGGGGACCAGGACTTAGACGAGAGAGCGGTCTCCCCAGCAGGCCAGGAGGGTCTGAGGATTGGCCTGGCCAGAGAAAATGCCCAGATGAGCAGTTTTGTCCTCTAGGGGCTGGGCGGGGGGCACCTAGCTCCAGGTCCCCATGGAACATGCTACAGCTGGGAGCCCCCAGACCCCAGAGCCGTGTCCCCCTGGGCAGCACTCGGCAGGTAGGACTTGCCAGAACTGAGGTACCCTCTCTCTAGCCCTTCCAAGAGCTGGCGGGGGGGCGGGGCCCAGGGGGTCTCAGACCACACCCTGGGCCTGGCTCCATCTTTCAGGATCTCCAGGAGATGAGGTAGGGCAGGGCTGGTTGGACCATGGGAGGGTTAGTGGGTTGGGGGTGGGTAAGATCTTTAGGGCATTATCTGCCTGGGCCTCAGTGAGAGGAACTGGACAGTTCGCTCAGCCCTGCTGATCTGGCCTGTCCTCTGAGCTCTGTAAGGGTTCCTTGTTCCAGGCAGAGTTTTCTCCCCTCTCTCTCTCCCTCTCCTCCACACTTAGGTGAGGAAGCAGGCTGGCGGGAGGGGAGCTTGGAGGTCTGTGGTGGACAGCCAGTCACCCAGCCAACCTCTCAGAGGTTCCGGATGTTCAGGAAAGGGACCAAGGCTGCTTCAGTGGCTGGGAGCCTGCCTGGATGTAGGGGGTTATCTGGGTCCTCAACTCTCCTCCCTGGCTTCCCAGGACTCTTATAGGACTTAGAGCAGGTGGGATGAGCCCCTTTGGTTCTCGCTGGGCCTGACTCACCTGCCACCCCCTCTCCCCATAGCCCGACCTGCTAAACTTCAAGAAGGGATGGATGTCTATCTTGGATGAGCCTGGAGAGGTAGGAGGGCTGCAGTGGGGTGGGGTGATGGGTAGAGGGTGGGAAGTGGGGTTGCTGCAGGGCCCTGTAGGGTCCTGGGGGCTGCCCAGGTGGCTGAGCAGCTTCCCTGGCCTGTCCAGCCATTTAGAGACCCTGGCTTCTGGGTGGAGGGGTTAGAGGGTGAGGGCCAGAGTGGGAACCCTGAGGGGGATGTTTCTTGTCCTGCTGGAAAGAAGGCCTTGGGCTGCGGGGTGGGAGGCCAGAGGCTGCTGGTCATCTCAGCTTTGTGAAGGAGCCTGCAGTATGTAATAGTCACCAGGATGGCGGCCTCTTGGCCCTTCACACCCTGTACCCCGTTCTCTCTCCTCACTAAGAGCCCCTTGGCCCTCCCACCTCTTGATGACCTTGGCTGGGTATCTGAGAGTCTGGAATGGAAGGGTTCACAGAGATCATCCAGCCTGAGATGTATACAGATTCCCAAAGGCTCAGCCATGTAGCAGCTCCCCCCAACCCTGGGTTGGGAGCTCAGAGGACATTCCTTGAAGTCTCACCAACCAGGGGCCCCATTGAGTGAGTCACAGCTTCTTGCAGCCTCAGTGGCCTCATCTGTGAAATGGGCATGCTGGGTAGTGAGAATTCTTTCCAGGCTGGATAACAGAGTCACAGAGGTCAAGCACATAAGATGTTCCACAGAGCCCTCAGTGCCTGCTTGGGCCTCAGCTAATCACCCTTTCCTTNCAACCAGGGGCCCCATTGAGTGAGTCACAGCTTCTTGCAGCCTCAGTGGCCTCATCTGTGAAATGGGCATGCTGGGTAGTGAGAATTCTTTCCAGGCTGGATAACAGAGTCACAGAGGTCAAGCACATAAGATGTTCCACAGAGCCCTCAGTGCCTGCTTGGGCCTCAGCTAATCACCCTTTCCTCTCTCTACTGTGTACATCCTTAGAGCCAGAAGGGACAGTAGCTTTTCACCATTCTACCCTTCTGGCTGCCAGGCTGGAGGTGGAGCTGGCCACCTGCCCACCCAGCCTGGGAGGGGACGTCTCCCTGCCTGGGTCCTGCATGCGCCCACAGCTTGGGTATGCATGCAGCCCGCATGCCACGGAGGGCTTGGAGCCAAAGGGAATCTCATTGTATTCCCTACCCACATGTTTTATTCCTTCTAGCCCACAACCTTCTGAACCCGCTGCCTGCTTGCCAGCCCCCTGGTGGCTGGGCTCCAGGCTCGCACAAGGCCGGGCATCCCGCCAGTGACCCTTCCCAGCCTCCCCACCCAGGGTCTCTGGAGGGCAGAGATTATGAGCCCCACCCAGAACTGGCCATTACTCATTCTCTTTCACAGGGTTTTGGAATGTCCGAGCTGGAAGGGCCCTGGGAGTTCAGCCAGCCCAACCCCTTGGTGCACAGACAGGAGACAGGCCCACAAGGGCTTTGATCTCTTTCAGGCCCAGCAGCACCTTGGGCAAACCCAGGCCTAGAACTTGGGGTGCCTGCGGCCCACAGATTTCAGCCAGCTGCCATCCTAGGCAGTCATAGACCAAGCCTGGAAGGGCCTAAGAGATCTTTTGGCCCTGAACCCCTGCCCCACTTTACAGAGGAACAGTTGTCCCGTGTAACAGCTCGGGTCACTCAGAAGAGCAGCGTGGTTCTAAGAGGGCTAGTCTCAGAACAGTCCGCAGTGTCCTGGCGCCTGACCACACGCCAGGTGCCGTGAGAGACATTCCGGGGAGGGTTAGGAATTTCTGACCTCACCAGGAGGCTTAGGGACTACTTAGCCCTACTTTACAAGTCAGAAAACTGAAGCTCAGAGAGTTTGAGACACTTGACTAAAGACACACAGCTAGCAAGGGATAAAATAGTTGTTACCCTGGTCTCTTAAGTCCTATTTCTCATGGGAAGCCAGTGTGGAAAGAAGTAGAAAGTATCATCCTGGCATATCCTTGAAAACTTAACCATCTTCTTGAGGAAAGAAAACCAAGTACTTGAAGTATTAACAATCAGAGCTTGGTGATGCGGGGGAGCTGCGGAGGACATGGGCTGACCCTGGCAATGGGTGGATCTTGACGCATTCCAGTGAGTGGCCAGAAGCCCAGACGTGAGCTGAGCTTGGCACTTTCGTATCAGGCTGTTCTGATGCCCCCACCCCTCTCCCATGTGTCCTGCCAACCTAACCCCATCTGCAGCAGAGAGAAGCACTGCAGAAAGGTACCCACATCATAAATGTACAGATAATGCATTCTCATAGCGGCACATATATGTAACCAGCACCTAGGTCAAGAAACAGAATATGACCAGCTCTCAGACACTTCTCCCTGGGCCCCCTTCTGGTCCTGCTCTCTGGGAGACTTGTCCTCGGCTGTTGGGGTGATCGATCCAGGAATAGCATATGGAAGAAGACTTTTGAAGTCTTGGCCCCTGGCTTGCTAGGCAAATGCCCTTACACAGGTCACAATCCCTTCCTGGACTGCACTGGGCAGGATTTGCATATAGGAGCCTTGATGATCTTGGCGGAAAGGATCAGGAGGCCTATGGCATTATCAACAAATCAGGGAAGGGCTCTCAGAAAGAAAGGAAGGGTGTGGTTAGTGAGGAGAAGGCAACCCATTTCACAAACGCTGCTCCCGAGGCTCAGAGAGGGAATGGAGGGGCTGACTACAAATGTGGATTTTGTGACTCTGCACTGTCCCCTGACCCCCGCCCCTCAGCCCAGCTGGTGAGGGTGCCAGGCACCTGCTGCAAGCAGAGCAGTTGACCTGGCAGCACCCAAGATGCCTGTGGAATGATGCACGCGCACATACACGCTCATTCCACGCCCCCAACCCTTACTCACCTCACCGCCACTCACTCCTTCGCAGTGGAAGAAGCACTGGTTTGTGCTGACCGACTCAAGCCTCAAGTACTACCGGGATTCCACCGCTGAGGAGGTGAGACAATGAGGTGGGAGGGCTCCTTCCCCCATCAGGTTCCAGGGGATCCCTGGTAGGGGGTCAGGGGGTTCAGGGAGGGATCACTGGAGTCCATGGACCATCATGAGCCCTCCTGCTGCAGGCGGATGAGCTGGATGGCGAGATCGACCTGCGCTCCTGCACGGACGTCACCGAGTATGCAGTGCAGCGCAACTATGGCTTCCAGATCCACGTGAGCCTGCAGGCAGTTGGGGGCAGTATCCCTGGAGGGCCCCCCAGAGGAGGTGTGGGGGTGGAGTGTGGCTCACCAGACTGGCTCCCATCACTCATTTCCCCAGAGACCTTGTCTCAGAGCCAGCGGGAAGCTCTGCTGCCGACACTGAGCTTGTCTGGGGTGATCCCAGTCATCACTGGCAAGCCGATTCGAATGTTGGAGAGGCCGTGGAGGGGACAGGGCTCTTCCGAGGCTAGGAGGGGAGGGTGTTCATCCTCTGCTCACCTCCAGACTCAAGACCTGAGATACCACCACCCTGGGAGGGAAGGGCACCTCCCTGGGGCCCAGAGTGGGGAGGGGGCAAGGTGGCAACCTACCTGTGGTGTGGACTTGCAGACCAAAGACGCTGTCTATACCTTGTCGGCCATGACCTCGGGCATCCGGAGGAACTGGATCGAGGCTCTGAGGAAGACTGTGCGTCCCACCTCAGCCCCAGATGTCACCAAGTATGTGCTGGGCTGGACCAGGGCCTTTGGGGAGGCGCTTACCATCCCCCCCGCCCTGCATCCTGAATGGGTAGCCAGTGCTCGTCTGAGGGCCCTGGGCCTCAGTTTCTCTGCCAACAAAATAGGGAGGGGGAGGGGGCAGTGGGTACCTGTGGCACTCATCCAGAAGTACCCCGAGGTTTGGAGGTTGACTCTCATCCCACCCTGAAAGGGTGGTGAGAGGCCTCGGCTCTTTGGAGAAGTGCCGCTGAGTCAAAGGGCCCGTGAGGTGGCTGACTGTGTGCCTAGGGGGCTGTGTCTGAGCCTGTGTCAGGGAGGGGATGGCTACTTAGTCTGGGTGGGGGACTCACTCCCTGTGGAGGTCACTGTGGGGAGAGGGGCGGGAGGGTTCAGTGACCTGGTGGTAGAGCCCCCACACAGGATAAACCCCAGATGTGGGACTTGCCTGGCAGTCCAGTGGTTAGGACTCTGTGCTTCCACTGCAAGGGGACATGGGTTCTCTCCCTGGTGAGGGAGCTAAAAATCTCCCATGCCACGCAGCACGGCCCAAAAGTAAATAAAAATAAGTAAGCGTCCTTTTAAACAAACAAAAAGCCCAGATGCCTGTGAGGGTCGAAACTCTGGCTGTTGGGCAACAGAAACTGAAGCGTGGTATTGAGGGGGCACGGAGTGTGTGTCCACCTGCCCGGCCAGACCCTGGCTGGCAACCTTAGACCAGTTGCTGTCTGGACTCAGTTTCAGATTCCTCGCCTGTCTCGCCAGGTGTCGTGAGAGGAAATGCACGGAGGTGCTTTATAAACTCTTGCCCACTGTGCAGCTGGACTATAATTTACCGTATAGGCTTTGCTGCTATGGCGAAGAAACCCCAAACACAGGTTCATGCAAGGAAGAGGTTTATATTCCAACCCAGACCTGGTGGGACCGCTGTGCGGCCCCTAGCCCCCAGCCTTGCCTCTGGGCCAGAACACTGCTCACATTCTCATGGGGCCAGGCCAGGAGCCAGGCCAGGGCACACCTGGTCCTTTGAAGGATGCTGCCTCTCACTTGTGCTGGGCAGAGTAGTCACATGGCCACTTGTAGTGGCAAGGGATGCTTTAGTTTCTGGCCAGGTGACCACGTACCCAGTTTTGCTATGGAAGAAGAGGGGAGCTGACGGCTGTTATGTGTCTCCACAGTTTGTGCCTGTGCAGCCAGAGGCCACTGTTCACCTCACCTGCAGGGACTCTGGGCATCTCCCCTATTCCACTGTGAGCCTCTTGAACCCAGGCCCTTGTCTCCCACCACACCCTTAACACTAATGCTGCCATCACCGTTTACAAAGGCCTTCCTGGTTGCTTTGAACACATTCACTCATCTAGTCCTCACGTCCCTCCTGTAAGAGGCATTGTTGTCCCATATTACAGATGAGATGACTGAGGCTTAGAGAGGGTGGCCAGGTTCCCTGGAAGTGACAGAGCTGGGATGGTTCCCAGGATCTGTTAATGATAGAGTGGTAGTTCTCACCTGCTTCCTCCACTGGGGTCTGTCCCCAGGCCCTGACACATGGGTCACACTCCAGAAGTGCTTGTTTTGGGACCGAGCAGGCCAGGTCCCACCTGACGTGGCTCTGCTGGCCCCCTAGGCTCTCGGACTGCAACAAGGAGAACACTCTGCACAGCTATGGCACCCCGAAGGGCTCCCTGAAGGCAGGGGAGCGGCAGGTGGGCTCTGAGGTCATCAGCCGGGGCGGCCCCCGGAAGGCAGACGGGCAGCGGCAGTCTCTGGACTACGTGGAACTCTCCCCGCTGACTCAGGGCTCCCCGCAGCGGGCCCGCATCCCGGCCCGCGCCCTCGACCGCCCGGCCAAGCAGGAGGAGCTGGAGCGGGACCTGGCCCAACGCTCTGAGGAGCGACGCAAGTGGTTCGAGGCCACGGACAGCCGGGCCGCAGAGACACCGGCAGGCGAGGGTCCGCGCCGGGTCCTGGGCGCCCCCCTGACCGAGGACCAGCAGAGCCGGCTCAGCGAGGAGATTGAGAAGAAGTGGCAGGAGCTGGAGAAGCTGCCCCTTCGGGAGAACAAGCGGGTGCCTCTCGCCGCCCTGCTCAACCAAGGCCGCGGGGAGCGCCGGGGGGCCCCGAGCGACAGCCACGAGGCGCTGGAGAAGGAGGTAGGCGGGCACGGCTGCCCTCTGGGAGCCTCCTCACCCCACCGGCGCCCTTAACATCCCTGCACTCATGCTAAAGCGTTAGTTCTTGCATACCTGCAGTGATTGGGGAGCTCACCCCTGAGCCACTGACACTTCAGGTGCCTTGTAAACTGGAGACTTCTTTCCTGGACCTTGGGGCTCTTTTGTGTTTGTTTTTCCCCATTTTTGTTCTGTCCTCCACAATCCCAGAGAAGGGAAGGGGGAAGAGAAGGGAGCGCCCATTTATTGCACACCTTCTGCATACCAAGCCTTGCACTAGGCCCTCCTTACACTGGCTCATGCAGTCCTCACGTGGTCACAGGGCGGTTTCGTGGTCCCGTAGGGTAGACCGCCTCACTGTTTCACTGATGGGAAACTGAAGCTCCAAGAAGTTTCCTCCCACCTATATAATAGGTAAATATCTGTGACCGTGGTATTCTGCTCCCAACTGGGCTAGCGCTCTCCTGGGTCCCTGACCTGGCCATCCAGGAAGCATCTAGAACGTCCCCCTTGCCCGTGTGTCCACACCAGGGCCACTTCGTTCCACCAGCTCCATTCCCCCTTCAAGACCCTCACTGACCTTGCCTCCCCCCATCCCCGTAGGTCCAGTCCCTTCGTGCCCAGCTGGAGGCATGGCGTCTCCAAGGGGAGGCTCCTCAGGGTGCACCCAAGTCCCAGGAGGACGGCCACATACCCCCTGGCTACATCTCACAGGTAAGGCCTTGGAGCTGTTGTGTTGGGGGGTGGGGACAGGTTTCTGGTTGCCGTGTTTTGAGAAAACAGCTGATCTTCTGGGAGCCCTTCCTGTACCAGAGCGGAACCCGGTGCAGCCTTTGATGTGCACCATCTGACTTAATCTCCCCAGA
>SJYX01017930.1:13229-39808 GCA_006410675.1 Oreotragus oreotragus
TTTATTCTGTGTACAATGTGGCAGTCAGAGCTAGTGCACATTCTGAAGTTTCATCTGTACTGTGAGCGTTAATAGCTTTTTCTCATCATTTGGTTAAGTCTGGACAATCAACAAAACAGTAAATCAAGCTCTGATTTGTAATGTTTACCAGTTTCCATGGTGTAAATATTCCTGCTATGGCTGATGTCCCTGAACAGAGTTGGGAAACTGTGCACCGATCGTCATGTGGCACTTCCACCCTGCAGACACAGGACATGTAAATAACCTCAGAGCATAGCTAATAATAAAATGCAGTGAGATAATTAGGAGGTAATGAATCTTGCGTATCAGCTTTGATTTTTTAACACTTATTTGTTTTTGGCTGCGCTGGGTGTTAGTTGCTGCTTTCCGTCTCTTCATTGCTGTGTGCCGGCTTCTCTCTTGTTGGAACGCACAGCTTAGCTGTCCCTCAGTGTGTAGGATCTTAGTTCCCCTACCAGGGACCAAACCCGTGTTCCCTGCATTGGAAGGCAGATTCCCTGAACTGCCAGAAAAGTCCCTCACCCTTGTTTTTAATGTAACTAATTATAAGTTTATATAATTTCTAATAACAGCTATGCTAAATAGCTGCACCACAGAATTCCTAAAAATTTGACAGTTGCTGTTCCCCAGCTAGCACACCCTTGCCTGAAGCAAAAAAAAAAAAAAGACGGCTGGGGTCCCAGGCTCTGGGCGGGGAGGCCTTCTAGAGGTTCCGAGGGAGCGTGGAGCTCTCAGGAAGTGTTCCTGAAGCTGGGGGTGGGAGCGGGGGCTGAGGTAGGACGGGGAGGGCCGCTGGGTGTTTACCAAGGAGACTCCCACTGCCAAGCTGAGAAGCTGGGATCGCAACCCACACACCTAAGGAGGTTTGGGGTCTGGGACGCGACATCAGTAATGTGGGGTTAGTGTGCAGAGTCTGGGAGAGGCTGCAGCCATCACTAGCACCAGGAGCTAGGACGATGCTGAAGGACGGGGGAGGGAAAGGGGGGAGGGGAGCTTCAGGCTGGCCCACTACCTCGAGGAAGGCAGAGGGGAGCTGGCTGGGAGCTGGGGCCGCCATGCAAGGCCAGGAGCCATCTGGGGCTGAGTAGTTTTGGAACATTCAGCTGAAGGGGGACCAGGGCTGAGGGGAGTTGGTGGTGTATTGTGGAGGGTGAGCTTGGGGATCACGTGGGGAAGGGGAAAGGGAGGGCCCAGTTATTGTCAGGGCTCCCTGGAGGCCAGAGGAAGGTGGGGCATCTCTAGATAAGGTGGGGGCCAGCACCACCACCTGAGGCCTCCAGGGACCTCAGAGATGCCCCCCCTACCCACCCCAGAGGGCTTCAGACTGAGCTTGGTGGACCGACCCCTTGGACACCCCAGAGGCTGCATTTTTTGGATGGATGAGGTCCATCCACAGTTGTCGGTCCCGGAGCAGCACAGTCTTTGACTATTAGAACCTGCGTTAGTTTCCCTTTGCAGGAAGGCTTCTATCACTAAAACGAAGTTGGAAAAGCACTACTCTGACTTCTCAGGGTACAGATGGGGAAACGGAAACCCAGAGAGGAGGCGAGTCCTCCAAGCTGGCAGCAGACCTGTGTCTGCAGTCCTGGCTTCCTGGTCCCCAGGCGTCCGCTGGGCTCCCCAAGGCTGTCAGCATTTCATCCTGTTAGACTGGGATGGGCAGGGGTAGCAGGTGGAATGGGGGGTGAGAAGAGCAGCATGGGGGAACAGCCCAAGGCAGGGGAGGGGAGGGTGCCGGAAAAGAGGAGCTGAACCGTCTGTGTCCCCTCAGGCCCCAGGGGAGGCAGCTGGAGAGTCCGTGGACCCTAGTGAGGTGACAGCGGGGCAGGGATTCCCAAGCCTGACACCTCAGGCTGAGGGGATGCCCCCTTCCAGTTTGTGGGGTTTGCCACCGCAGGACAGCAGCCACGGGACCTGGGGCTTCAGTGCCTACTGCAGTAGGGGCCACGGGCACCTCTTTACCTACTTTAATCCACGTCAGTCGTGGCAGCCGACACACTTGGGCCCTCAGAAAGGCAGCTCAGAGTGCCTGGCCTTCTAGGAGCCCCTCCTCGTGGGCTAGTGCCCACCTCCTGACATCAGCCTCCGGACGCCCTATTGGCTGCCGGGTCTGCCGGCCTGATGTGGCTCTTTAAGAACAGCAGTCCCATCTCCTGTAGGCTCCTGTCTCTACAGGTGGGTGATCTCTACAATGAATGCTGACTTAGCTCAGTGAGCCTTGCAAGTTGGTCTTACCGGGTCTGTATTACAGATGAGGAGATTGAGGCTGAGAGAGGGGAATGGGCTTGTTTGGGTTCACTCCATGGTACAGCCAGGACTAGGACCCAGTCTGTGGAACTCCCAAGGCCATGTTCTATTGCCCCATCGGAGGGGACACAAAGAGGACAGGCATAGAGGCTCAGTGAGACAGGTGTCCCCTGCCCACAGCTCAGAACACCTGGATGCTAGAGACCTGGCCCTTGTCCTTCCCCAGACTGGCCCATGCAGACCCCCAGATGTGGCTGCTGGTGAGGTGGGGGTCATCCTCTGTCCCCAGCTGTGAGGTGCCCTGTGCCTTGAGGGAGGACTCAGCCTCTTATCTGCATCGGGTCTCTTATCTGTGCCTCCCATTTCTCTCTTGGCTCTTCCCCTTCCCTTTTGACTTAAACATATATTAATCATGTAAGAAATTTTATTTACATTTTCAAAAATAATTTCAAACAAAAGATTAGAAACAAATGTGTGAACTCTCCTTCCCCTGCCTGGTTCCAGCCCCAGGGGTTACCTTCTGAGCATATCTGTATAGTTTTCTGTTGCAGCTGTGATGAATTGCCAGAAACATAAGTAACACACATTAATCGTCTCACGGTTCTGTAGAAGTCTAACATGGGTCTCCCCAGCTATTAATAAAATCCAGGCATCCAAGGGATCTCGTTCCTTTCTGTAGGCTCTGGGGAAGCTCCATCTCACCTTTTCTAGCGTCCAGCAGTCGGTTGCATTCCTTGGCTCATGGCCCCTTCCATCATCTTCAGAACTCATGCAGGAGAGTCCGGTCCTTCTCACTTCCCACTGGGCTCCTGCCTAGTCCCCTCTCCCTCTCCCTGCTCTCCTGCCTCCTCTTCCACATCCAAGGACCCTGTGATTACTTTTGGCCCAGAGGATAATCTAGGATAATCTCCCTATTTTAAGGTCAGCTGATTAGCGATCTCTAGTCTCCTGGGCCGTGTAAGGTAACACATTTGCTGGTTCTCGGATTAGGGTGTGGACATCTTTGGAGGGTCATCCACTCTACTTTCCAGGGTAGCCTTCTACACCTTTTGCTGTGTCATTATGCACAGGTACTTAGACCTACAGCTCTTAAGTGTTTTTGGTCCACAAATGGGATCACATCACATGTATCATCAGAAACCAGCTTTCATGACCTAACTATCAAGACAGCTTTCCACAGCAGTCTGCGTGGGCAGCTCTGTCTTTTAACAGCTGCCCGGATCCTTTGTAAAGTGCAATCCCATAACTTATTTAAGGGCTTCCCTGTTAGGTACTTAGCTTGTTTCCAGTTTTCATCTGTTACCAACCTGGCTGCAGGCAATACCCTTGTCTAAGAGTCTTTGTACATGCGTGACTTTCTGTGGGGTCATTCCTAGGAGTGGACCTGCCAGGTTAAAGGGTCATTAAAATTTGATGACACCACCAAACTGCCCTCCACACACCCAGTTGCAGCTGACTCTCCCAACAGTGGGTATTATCAGTCATTTAAAAACTTGCCGGTCTTGTCTACACAGCCCCATTTTGTGCTAAGTCATCAATTTCAGTTTGCTTACTCAGCATCTGCCACAAGTCAGGCCTGGCCTAGACCCCAGGGACTCTGAGCTGTATCAGATCTTTGTTTGGGGGCGGGGGGTGGATTTATAATCTGGCAGAAGCAGAGCCTTTAAAAACAGGGGAGAGGCTGACCAGAATCTGAGCTCGGAGGATATTTAAGCCGGACTGCAGGCCAAGTGGATTACCCGGGAAGAGAAACTTGTAAAAGAAAGTTCCAGGCAGTGGGAATAACATGCTAAAGCTCAGAGGTGTGAACATGACATGAGCTATTTTGTTTTGTTTTGTTTTTAAGTAGCTATGATATTCCTTGGTTGGGGAGGGCTTAGGTTGAGACCATCAGGGTTGGCAGACACTGGAGCAGGGACTTGCTCTGTGGGATGGGAAGCCCTGAAAGGTCTGAAGCAGAATGACAGGCTGGGGGTTGTTGCTCGCGGGGAACAGGGGCAGATACAGGCTGATGATGCCAGGGTCTTGAGGGGGAGGTGGTGAGGCCTGGACCAGGGCAGGCCTGCCCCTGAGGCTTCTTGCCTCAGGCTGGGAAAGGGTCACTACCTGGGCCATGGGGGCAGCCCCGTGACGGCCTGGCCTCCCACCTGCAGGAGGCATGCGAGCGCAGCCTGGCAGAGATGGAGTCTTCGCACCAGCAGGTGATGCAGGAGCTACAGCGGCACCACGAGCGGGAGCTGCAGCGGCTGCAGCAGGAGAGGGAGTGGCTTCTGGCTGAGGAGACAGCGGCCACGGCCTCGGGTGAGGACCCCGGGCAGGAACGGCACAGCAGGGCCCAGCCCCATGAGCCTCCAAGCTGTGGCTTCTCTTGACTGGACGTCTGAGGGTCTGGTGCCAAACTTGGGGTGAGGGGTCAGGAGCCCCTAGATATGGCCTCTAACCCTACATGCAAAGGGGAAACCAAGGCAATAATTGATATCCCCCTACACACAGAGCATGGGTTAGGGTTAAAGTCTTCTCCCTCAAGGGCCTGTGGCTACTGGGAGGTCCACCTCAAGCCACATACACACACACTCTGAGCTGCAGTCTGTGTTTATTTTCCACAGCCAAAAATCCATGCCATGTGCTGGGGAGAGACTGGTCAGCCACAGACCCTGCTCTTGTATGAGTGCTGTCTCACTGGGTCAGTGGGCTGGACCCAGGGAAGAGCAAGGAAAGGTGTCTGCATTTAACCAAACCCTGTTACACACATGAGCAACCTTAGTCCTTGCAGTGCCCCAGGGAGTGAACCCATTTCACAGATGAGGAAACTGGGGCTCAGAAGTTAGCAACTTATCCCAGATGACATAGTTTGGAGGTATCAGAAGATGGAGCTGGAGCACAGAGCACTCGGACTACAAAGCCATGCTGTAAACCCTTCCCTCTGCTCTTCCAAGTCAGAAACAAGTACACCCAAGATTCTGGCCAGCTCTCCCTCTCTGTCCCCTGCAGACCTGCTATGTGTGTCTGGCACATCCTAGACACTTCATAGGGTTTGCAGAATAATAGGAATGATGATAGAGGTCACGTGATCTGGAGCTTTGCACCTGCCAGTGTTCAAGCACTCAAACGGAGGGCCCCTCGCCCCAAACCCTGGGGTCGGTGTGTTTTGCATTTTAGGAAGATAACCCAGGATATCCTCCCCCAGCAGGGTCTGGGTTTCACCTTGAAATCTAGCACTAAGATTTTGCAGTGAAATTTCTGTGTTGCTCTGAAGTGGGATAATAATGACCAGAAATAGCCTTGGGTCTGTTCAGGTTGGGGATTGCACCAAAAGAGTTATGAAACACTTTCAGTGTTCAGAGCTTTTGGATTTTGGGATTATGGATAAGACTATGAATGAGGACTTGTTTAATCCTCACAACAACACCGTGTGAGTGTGGAAAGAGACTCAGTCCTTGGGGGCTTGCAGACTGAAAATAAACCAGTGGGGACCAGTGTCTGAGTACTTCCTCTGTGCCAGACGTTGTTCTGTTCTGCATGCTCTACGCGCATCTCCCAGTAACCCATGAGGTGTTTTTTGTTATCCTTGTTTTCCAGATAAGGATTCAAGGCACAGAGGCTTTAGGTCCCTTGCACAAAGTCACACAGATTTGTACCGGCCACAGAGCCAGTGTTCTTGACTACTAGGCCGGGCCAGGCAGATAAACCTTGTTAAAGAACCTTCCAGGCTCTGCAGGGAGGACTGTGTGTAGTCTTATCCAGAAATCATGAATAACAAGAGGTACCGGCGGTCAGACACTGAAGTGTCTCCCCAGCAGAGTCCTTCAGACAGGTTCTGTCATCCTCCCGTGGTAGACAGGCTCAGAGAGGTTGAGCAGCTTACCCAGAGCCACTCAGTCCATGACACAGCCCAGCCCAACACTCTGCTCCTGTCTCCATGTGGAGTCCCAGAGGATGTGGAACTCGTTGCTCCTGACCCCTCCCCAGTCTCCCTTCTACCTCTCTGCCCTGCTTCCAGCCATTGAAGCCATGAAGAAAGCCTACCAGGAGGAGCTGAGCCGGGAGCTGAATAAGACACGGACTCTCCAGCAGGGTCCAGACGGCCTCCGGAAGCAGCACCAGTAAGAGGGCGATGGGGCCCTGCAGCCTGGGGGCAGGCTGTCCACTCTGCTGGTTATGAGTGAGGGACCTGTGCTGAGACCCCTGGGCAGGGGACCATGTCAGTTTGCCCCCAGCTGAGATTCCTGTTCCAGTCATGTGGCATAGGGGACAGAAGCGGCAGGACCCCCCACACCAGTGCACACAGCTGTTCTCAGGCCCCTTCTTTTCTATCCAGTCTCAGTCTCCACCCTCTCTTCCCCTCTTTAGTGTCCCCTAGAGCTGGGCTTAGGGTCTTCCCTGGTGGCTCAGATAGTAAAGAATCTGCCTGCAATGCTGGAGACCCATGTTCAGTTCTTGGGTCAGGAAGATCCCCTGGGGGAGGGCATGGCAACCCACTCCAGTATTCTTGCCTGGAGAATCCCATGGACAGAGGANCTAGAGCTGGGCTTAGGGTCTTCCCTGGTGGCTCAGATAGTAAAGAATCTGCCTGCAATGCTGGAGACCCATGTTCAGTTCTTGGGTCAGGAAGATCCCCTGGGGGAGGGCATGGCAACCCACTCCAGTATTCTTGCCTGGAGAATCCCATGGACAGAGGAGCCCGGCAGGCTACAGTCTATGGGGTCGCCGAGAGTCGCACACGACTGAGTGACTAACACACACACACAGAGCGGGGCTACAGTAGAAGCCGGTCGGTGTCCTTCCCTGTCAGAGCACAGCCCTGGAATGCTGGGGCTACGGAGGTGTTAAGAGCTGAGCTTCTCCAACCCACCCCCCTCACAGAGGAGGCGTCTGCAACCCAGAGAGGCTGACACACCAGTTCACAGCCCCACAGTGGGCCGAAGGCAAAACTAGGGCAAGAATCAGGAGTCCTGAGCCGCTTCAAGTATGCATGACCTGACCCGGCTTGAACCCAGGCCATCCTTCCCGACTCTACCCTGGCAGGTCAGACGTGGAGGCGCTGAAGCGGGAGCTGCAGGTGCTATCAGAGCAGTACTCGCAGAAGTGCCTGGAGATTGGGGCCCTGACGCGGCAGGCCGAGGAGCGGGAACACACACTGCGGCGCTGCCAGCAGGAGGGCCAGGAGCTGCTGCGCCACAACCAGGTGGGCCTTGCCCCCGGGGGGCGGGGCATGGGCATTCCCCCCTCACCCCGGCACTGACCATCCCCCACCCCTCCCAGGAGCTGCACACCCGCCTGTCCGAGGAGATTGACCGGCTGCGCAGTTTCATCGCCTCTCAGGGGACGGGCAACGGCTGTGGTCGCAGCAGCGAGCGGAGCTCCTGTGAGCTGGAGGTGCGCCCACACCCCCCAATCCTGTGCCAGGCTTCCTAGCTGGGGCATGGGGCCTGGGCCTGGGGAGGGTACCCGGACAGGCTGGGTCTGCCCTGCAGTGGGGAAGGGACAAGGCAGCTTGGAAGGAGGCCTACTGTGCACCCAGCACTCCTGGGCCAGCTGGGTGAAAGCTCTCCACCTGAGTCCTACCACCTACCTGCTGTGTGACCGTGGCAAGTCACCTCACCTTTCTGAGTCCTAGTGGCTCATCTATAAAATGGAGCTCGCCCCTCCCTTACTGAGAGAAGCCAGAATGAGAAAATGTATATGTGATCCCAGGATCACCCTTGTCTTTCGTTGTATTTAACAAAAATCCATACACAGCTTTACTCTCTGCCTGGCATTTCTATAAGCCCGTATATCTGCTAAATCATTGAAGCTTCTAGCAGTTTTATGAAAAAGATGCTGTTGCTGTCCCCATTTTACAGTAGAGGAAACTGAGACACAGGAAGGTCAAGTACCTTGCCAGGGTCACATGGCTTGTCAGTGTGGGAGCTGGGATTTGAACCAGGCAGCCTGGCTCCAGAGCCTTAAGCTTTTAAGTCTCCCTCACCCTGGCTGAACCTATCTCTTTCTCGGTCAGGTCAAAATAGCAGTACCTGCTCATCAGGGTTTGGGGAGGGGTAAATGAGGAAGCCCAGCCCTCTGTGGCTCACAGTAGGGGCATACTGTGGCTTCTTTTCATGACCTTTGCCCTCAAGTTGAGGGCCTGGCGCTGTTTGTGACCGTAGCAGGGATGACCGTAAGATATCCACTCACATGGTACAGATGGGCTGAGAGAGCAAGGAGAAGTCATGGAGGGCTTCCTGGAGGAGTCTTCCCCCAGGGACCCTGCTGCAGGTTAGGAGCTGCCTTCTAGGGGCCCAAAGCAGAGAGAAGTCAGGCTTTGGGGTGCGGTGGGCCAGGGTAGCTCTGGACTCTGGCCCCAGGTCAGCCCGGAACCTGTGACCTCAGGTGCTGCTGAGAGTGAAGGAGAACGAGCTGCAGTATCTGAAGAAGGAGGTGCAGTGTCTCCGAGATGAGCTCCAGATGATGCAGAAGGTGCGTCCTGGCCAGCTGAGTTGGGGTGCCAGAGGGGTGGGGCGCCCCTGGATCCAGCTGTGCCTGTTCTGTGCCGGCTGCTCCTGGCCTCATCAGGCCCTCCCTGTGCCTCCCCGATGTGGGGGGTCAGTATTCCCATTTACAGACAAAGAAACTGAGACTAAGAAAGGGTAAGTGATTTGCTCCAGGCCACCCTTGTTTTTATTGGGTTGGCCCAAAAAGTTCTTTTGGGTTTTCCCATAACATCTTATGGATGGGACCCAAATGAACTTTTTGGCCAACCCAGTATTTAATCAGAAAATATTTATTGAATACCTACTATGTGCTCAGCACTATACTGGGTGCTGGGTGACTCGCTGTGGATCGGACCAAAATCCCTGTCCTTGTGGAGTATGCATTCCAGTGTGGAGTATACGTTCCCAGAAACCTGTGTTTCTGGGAGCTGGGGGGCTGAGATTTGGGGCCCAGTCTGACCCACCCTTGGTGTCGTGTCCAGGTTGTCTTTGACAACCCTCTGTGTGTTGGTGGTTCTGGGAGACTCCTGGAAGGGGCCCAAGCCCTGGGCCAGGCTGACCTTCCCTCCCAGCCACTCACTTGCATGTGTGACCTTGGACAGAAGCTTTACCACCCTGACTTTCGGCTCTCATCTTAAATGGGATGAAAATGATGCTGAAACCTGTGTCACTGGGTGGAGCAGGGGAGCCTTCTGGGGAGGCCACCTAGAGGGAGAATACCAACCTGGGGGCTTTGAGGGGCCTGGCTGTTTGTGCCCTGCCCTCACAATGCCTCCCCGGCCCCCAGGACAAGCGCTTCACCTCGGGAAAGTACCAGGACGTGTACGTGGAGCTGAACCACATCAAGACGCGGTCAGAGCGGGAGATTGAGCAGCTGAAAGAGCACCTGCGCCTCGCCATGGCTGCCCTGCAGGAGAAGGAAGCTGTGCGCAACAGCCTGGCCGAGTAGAGGTGGGTCCCGCGGGGTGGCACTGCAGGGCGGGCAGGGAGAGGCCATCACGGGTGCCGGTCCTGGAGGTATGACCTCAAGGCTCACCTGCCCCTGAAAACCTGCGCTGCCCCCTGAGCCAGGGCATTTCCTCCTCCCAGCCTCCATTTCCCTGTCCGGATCGGGGGACAGTGACGATGGCAACTTGGGGCCGTCCTGGGAATACATCAGACTCGCCCAGAGGCTGCTCTGTGAGCTGGAGCACGTTTCCTTCAGAGGTGGGCCAGCCAGTTCAAGTCTGTGATTATCGGCCCTGTCCCGGCCATGTGACAGTGAGAGCTTCTTAACACAGAGCCGCAGCTGCAGCCCTGCACTGTCCACCCGCCTCCTCAGGGCTGGCAGTGCCCTAACCGATCGGCCGGGGCTTGGGTGGCAGATCCGGTGTGGGTGTGCCTACCTCCTCATCAGACCTAGCAGCACAGCTCGCTAGTGTGTGTGCTAATTGCCCACAGGTTCCTTCCTCTGAGCTTCACACCCCAGACGTCACTGGAGGCCGTGTTCTGTCCCACTCGGTCTCGCAGTCATCCCTGGCTTAGCAGGGTCTGAGACTTCTTTGGGGGTTGCACTGGGTCTTAGTTATAGCATGTCGGATCTAGTTCCCTGACCAGGGATTGAACCCAGACTCCCTCCATTGGGAGCACACACTCTTAGCCACTGGACCACCTGGGAAATCCCTCTGAGCTATTTTTATGATGCTTTTCCTCCTGCCCTGTCTACCTGGAGCTTCCTCTTTCTAACACGACCTTGGGGACTTCCTAAGGCACTCAGGAGAGGCCACCCTGCAGGCCAGGCGTGGGGAGAAGCCCAGAGGAGCAGGTCTGGCCCAGCCTTTGAGGCTTTAGAAGGACCTGCTGGTCACACTTCCCTGGCCTTAGCCAGATTCCCTTGCTATTTATTGAATTGAAATGTAGTTGATTTACAGTGTTTACAGTGTTACAACTTACAGTGCTGTTTTAGTTTCTGGTGTATAGCAGAGTGATGCAGTTATGTATACTGGGTTGGTCGAAAAGTTTGCATTTTTCTATAAAGTGTTATGGAACAGACTTTTTTGGCCACCCCAATAGAAATAAGATATGTTCTTTTTCAGAATTTTTTCCATTTTATTATAAGATACTGAATATAGTTTCCTGTGCTATACAGCGGGACTTCGTTATTTATCTGTTTTATATGTGGTAGTTCGTATCTGCTAATCCCAAGCTCCTAAGTTGTTCCCCCCCCACCCCGACTTGCCACTTTGGTAACCATAAGTTTGTTTACTGTGTCTGTGAGTCTGTTTATGTTTTGTAAGTAAATTCGTTTGTATCTCTTTTAGATTCCACATACAAGTGATACCATGTGACATTTGTCCTCTGTCTGACTTATTCCACTTAGCATGACACTCTCTAGGCACATCCATGTTGCGGCAAATGGCATTGTCTCATTCTTTTTTATGGCTGAGTAATATTCCATTGTATTAATATACGTGTACTTTAGCCACTCACCTGTCGATGGACACTTAGGTTGCCTCCATGTCTTGGCTATTGTAAATAGTGCTGCTGAGAACTTTGGGGTGCATGGTTTTTTTCTAATTAGCAGACTCCCCCACTCTTGTCTTCTAGGTCCTTGTGGTCCAGCCCGCTGCAGACCCCCCAGTCCAAGGGGACCAGTTGCCTTCCTTCCCTGCTGGACGGACGTCAGAAGCCAAGCTTTCTTCCCACCCTCTGTGGGCTCACACCCACGTGCACTCACACCCACCACACACATGCACACACACACATACACACACACAGCATCACACACACATACACATGTACACTTTCTGCGTATCTGAGCGCGCCCCTAGCACTGGGTCTTACCTTGCACCTTCTTCAGGATTTTATATGTGAAGAGATTTTTATATAGAATTTTTTTTCCTTTTTTTTCCCCAAAAACACTTTATACTTTTTAAAAAGCAATCCTGGTGGCACATGCCTCCAGCACCAGCCCCCACTCTGTCCCCAGCCACCTGCTTGGGCTTCTGGGCCTGTCTCCCCGTTAGCGGAGGCCTGGCAGTAGCTGTGGCAGGGTGGACTCGGTGGGAGAGGCAGGGAGCCGGCCACCTTCTTCCTACCCTACCTCCCACTAACTACTTCCTGCCCTGGGGGGTACCCACTCCCTGGGACTCTGGACAGAGGGACAGATGGACAGAGGGAGCCAGCAGCTGTCCCCACAGCCCTGCCCCCTCCTCTGAGGGGGTGCTGGGCATGGATCTGTGGGAGCCGCCCCATGCAGGCATTTCCCTCCTGCTCCGTGAGCCTTCTTAACTTAATAAAATGTTCTGGCAGCTCTGGTGTCCTAGATGGCCTACACAGGGTGGGTGGCAGAGGTTGGGTTTGTTTTTTTTTAATTAGAGGATAATTACTTTACAATATCGTGATGGTTCCTGCCATATATCATCATGAATCAGCCATAGGTACATGGGGATACATAGGTATATCTATCCTATATGTAGTCCACCAGACTCCTCCATCCATGGGATTCTGTAGGCAAGAATACTGGAGTGGGTTGCCATGCCCTCCTCCGGGGGATCTTCTTGCAGGTAGTGAACCCTTGTCTCTTACATCTGCATTGGCAGGCAGGTTCTTTACTACTAGCACTACCTGGGAAACCCACGTAGGTATATATATATATATAGAGAGAGAGAGAGAGAAAGGCATCCCATGTGTCCCCTCCCTCTTGAACCCGCCTCCCTCCTTCCTCCCGTCCCGTCCCTCTAGGCTGTCCCAGAGCACCAGCTTAGGTTCCCTGCATCATACAGAACACTGTTTCTAAGGTCAGGGTTTCTTAGAGTGGCTTCACCACCCATACCCTCCAGCACTCCACCCTTCCTGGAGAAGCAGCGTGTGGGCTTCTGAGGGTGGGGCTGAGAATCTGGTTTCTCCACCAGGCTTTGCAGCTCCATGTGGGGTTCGCAGGCCAGCAGGAGCAGCTGTGATACTGGGAGCTTGTGAGAAACCCCAGATCCAGGCTCCGCCCTGACCTTCTGAGTCAGAATCTGCACTTTAACATGCCCTCCACGCCCCGCCCAGGGATCAGGGGCATCTCACTTTGAGAAGCCCTGAGTGGGCGCTGGGCCAGCCTTGGAGGAAGGACCGGGACCTGAGGCTTTGCCCATGACTGACCTTGGTCAAGCCATGCCCCTCTCTAAGAGCCTTAATTTGATTCTCCATCAAATGGGTATCTTTCAACCCCAGTCCCATATTGATGTTTGCCCAGAGGTTTGGTCCAGCCTGGCAGGCTTAGGGGCAGGGAAGCAGAAGCAGTCACCCCAGGCCACCACGCTGGGGACCTCATCTTTGTTGGCTGTTGTGTTGATCATGGATGGCCCCACCTGGGGCTGGGAAGAGGCCCCCTTTCTGTGATGCCGTCGGTCCAGCCTGCGCTGTCCAATTTGCAGGGCTGTGGTGAAGGTGATGAGACAAGCCAGCCTCGCCCCCTGTAGCTATTCCCATCAGTCCTTGGGGCACCTCTGTGCTGAGCACTGGGTGTGTAGAGGTGAACAAGAACTGGTCCTGCCCCCAGCTGAGGCCACAAAAACAGGTCCTATAGGGTTGGGTTCTAGAAGGCTGTGGGAACCCAGGGGAGACCCTCAGCCCACAGGTGGAAGGTTTTTGGGGTGGCTTTGGAATATGACTTTTCTAGATGGAAAAATGGGTCCATGGAGTTACAAGAGTCAGACTCAACTGAGCGACTGAAAAACAAGATGAAAAAATCGGGAAGGCTTTCCAGTTCCAAGGGGGAAGCATGAGCAAATGCCCTGTGAACCTCCCTAGTGTGTTCAGGGAACCCGTGGGGAGCAAGCTTGTGGGGTGTGGGGGAAATGTGCCCCATTCCCTTGTAGTGATGGGTTTAGGGATGGGCATGGGATACAGTTCCAGCCAATGAGATGGCCCAGGAAAGTCTTGATTGGGGTGGAGGGATGGAGCAGATCATCCTCAGAGGTCTTACTCTTAGAAAGGGGCACAAGGAAGGGAGGCCTCTCTCTCATGACCTTTGGACAGTGCTGGGTGAAGTCCTCATGTTGCCACCATTTTGCCTCATTAATATGCTAAAGATGGTGGAGCAGAAAGAAAGAAGAACCAGAATCCCTGAGCCATCAAATCACCCAGGCTTGGTGCTGCCTTGATTGAGGACTTCCCGTCTCATGCAGCCCCGGTAACCAGATAGTTGAGTCCAGGGCCCTGCCCATCCTCACCAGGCCCTGTTGCCTCAGACCAGCCCCTCCTGGACATCATTCTAGTCCATCCCCTGCCTCCGTGACTCTCTCAGTCCAACTCGGGCTACCCATGTGGCACCTGGACTGTGGCAACACCCTCCCCACCAGCTCCCACCCCACCCTCTCCACAGGCAGGGCTTCCCAGGCCAACCTATGAACAGGTGCCCCACCTCAGCCGTTGAAAAACAAAGATATCCCTCCTCACCTCACCCCACTAGAATAGCTCACATCAACAGAGCTAAGAATACCAAGTGTCTTGAGGATCCGAAAAACTGGAATTCTCACGCAGGGCTGGTGGGAGTATGCTAGGTACCAGCACTGTGAGGAACTGACGGCAGTTTCTTATAAAGTCAAACACTCAACTATCTGTGACCTCACATTTCCACTCCTGCATGTACACCCAAGAGAAATGAGTGCTGAGGTCTACAAAATAACTAGTACAATAATATTCATGTCAACCTTACTCATAGTAGCCGAATCTGAAGACAGTACTCATGTCTGTCAACAGTAGATTGAATAAATGGTGGCATATTCATACATTAGAATACAATAGGGAAATAGGAACGAATTACTGCTACCAGCAACTGCACAACGAGTCTTCCAGACATAATGTTAAGTGAAAGAAGCCAGACACAAAAAGGCCCACGTTGGAACATCCCTGGTGGTCCAGGGGCTAAGACTGCAGGCTCCCAAGCAGGGGGCCCAGGTTTGACCCCTGGTGAGGGAACTAGATCCCACATATTGCAACTTAAAAAAAAAGATCCCACATGCAGCAATGAAGACAGAAGATCCTGCACGCTGCACTAAGACTTGACAAATACTTTTTTTCAAAGAAGGTCCATGTTGTACAAGTCCACTGATAGAAGTTCAAGAACAGGCAAAACTGTCACTGTGGAGATAGTCATCAGAACAGTGGGAACCTCTGGGTTCCTGGTATGGTAGAGCGCAGGGACAAGTGGTGGGCACAAGGGAAACTTCTGGGGTGCCAAAAATGTTCGGTATCTTGACCAGGGAGGTCACATGTAAAAACCTACCATGTTGCACACAATGATTTGTGCACTTGACTACATGAATTGTGTCTAATTTTTAAAGAAATCCAAGTTTCTAGCAGGTGCCCAGGTGAAGCTCCTAGGAAAACCGCAATAACCTGTCACACCAGGAATTTGGCCAAAACCACATGGCTTGGCTGCTAGGTCTGGTCTGCTCAGGCAGCCAAGCATGTGCTGTGGCCAGCGCACAGGGCAGGGCATCAGGACACACCTGTCTGGGTTCAAACCCCAACTGCTGCCTCCAGCAGGCCACATGAACCTCGCGAAGTCACATCCCTCTCTGGGTTTATTTCCCCAGCTCTCTTTTTCCCCTTAGAACAGGGGTCCCCACCTCCTAGGCCATGGACCTTTTAGGAACGTGGCTGCACACCAGGAGGTGAGCGGCAGGAAAGCCAGCGAAGCTTCCATCTGTGTTTACAGCCACTCACATCACTTGCATTACCACCTGAGCTCCTCCTCCAGCTCAACAAATTCAGTCAGTGGAATGCACTTGAATCAACTCCCATGTCCTTAAAAAACTGTCTTCCTACAAAACTGATCCCTGTTGTCAAAAGACTTGCAGACCCCTGCCCTAGGCATGCAAGCCCAGTGTTTTTATTTATTTACTTAGGCAGAGTCTCTCAGCTTGTGGGATCTTAGTTCCTTGAACAGGGATTGAACCTGAGCCCCCAGCAGTGGAAGCGAGGAGTCCTAACCACTGCGCCACCAGGGAAGTCCCTATTTCCCCATCCTCTTAAGTGGAGATGATAATGCCTGCCACAGAGAGTTATTCACGTATTGAGTTACCAACTGTTTCAATGATCTATTGCTATGTAACCAACTACTATAAACTTAATGGTTGAGAAAGTTTCTTTATTACCACCCTTGGTCCTGTGGATAGACTGGGCTCAGCTGGGCAGTCCTCTTGCTGTCTGTCTTGCAGTTGCTGTCAGTAGTGGCAGGGCTGGAGTTACCTGAACGGTCACCTGGGCTGGCCATCGTAGATGGCTTCTTCCCTCATATCTGGGCTTCAGCTGGGATGGTGGTGATAGCAGAGGCCACTGGACGTGTCTCTTTCTTTCTCCACGTGGTCACTTCATATGGCTAGCTTGGGCTTCCTCACGACACAGCAGTCTCCGGGCAGTCTGTAGTCTGACTTCCTACATGGTGGTTTACTTCCCTAGAGAGTTTCAAATGATGCTGGAAGCATCTACATGCCTCTTAGGACTTAGGCTTGGAAGTGCTGTGACACTGCTTCCATCACATTTGTCAAAAGCAAGTCACAGGGCCAGCCCAGATTCAAGGGAGGGGGACACCACCCGGGCATGAGTGCTGGGGGTTGGTCCACGGGGAGCCGGCTTTTTCCTCTGTGTTCCTGCTTCTCTGCCTAACTCTCCAGCTCCTCTTTCTCAGTTTCCTTTGTGGGATTCTCTTCTGCTGTCAGCCCTCTAATGCTGGGCTTCCCCAGTGTCTGACCTCAGCTCTCCTGTCTTCTACACGTTCTCCTGTGACAAGCTTGCTCTCTGTCTTTGATCTCTGCTGCTACTGCTAAGTCACTTCAGTCGTGTCCAGCTTTTAGCGACCCCATGGACTGCAGCCTACCAGGCTCCCCCGTCCGTCCCTGGGATCCAGGCAAGAACACTGGAGTGGGTTGCCATTTCCTCCTCCAATGCATGAAAGTGAAAAGTCAAAGTGAAGTCTCTCAGTCGTGCCCGACTCTTAGCGACCCCATGGACTGCAGGCTACCACGCTCCTCCGCCCATGGGATTTTCCAGGCAAGGGTACTGGAGTGGGGTGCCATAGTCCTTGGCTTTTGTCTGTCTCCAGTCCAGATCTTTTTCAGAAACTCCAGACCTGGGCAGCCTCAATCTCAGGGCTGCTCTCAAAGTCCTGTCTTCCCTCCAACCCACTCCTCTTCAGTTAATTACAAGAACGTGCAGTCAGCACAGAGGAGGCAGCAAATCCAGCCTGGGAGGTCAAGGGAGGCTTCCTGGAGGAGGCGGCCCTGGAGCTAAGCCAGAACTAGCTAGGAGAACATATTCCAGGTCAAATGAACACCATGTTTAAAGGCACTAGATGGGAGAAGAAGGTCTATATATATATATGGGTCACTTTAATGGCAATCCACTCCAGGACTATTGCCTGGAAAATCCCATGGACAGAGGAGCCTGGTAGGCTACAGTCCATGGGGTCACAAAGAGTCGGACACGACTGAGTGACTTCACATCACATTGCTATACAACAGAGATTGGTACAACATTGTAAATCAATTATACTTCAATAAAAATAAATAATTGAAAGGCACTTGATGGGTCTTCCCTGGTGGTCCAGTAGTTGAGAGTCTGCCTTCCAGTGCAGGGAACATGGGTTCAATCCCTGGTTGGGAAACTAAGATCCCGTGTGCTGCATAGCATGGTCAAAAAAATTAAAGATACTGGATGGAAAGAAAAGTCCATTCAGGGACAGAGCAGCTGAATGTGGATTGAGGTTGGCATATATAGAGGGATCCAAAATGAGGCTGGAGGAACAAGCCAGGCCTGGAATTCAAACTGCATGGAGGGTGGGTACCATGGGTCCAAGCTCTGGCTGTATTCTTAACCCAGTGGGGAGCCACTGGGGAGTTCTAAGTGGGCACTGCCCTCATTCAGGATGAGGGTCTGGGCAAAGACGGGAGCGTGCACAGCCCCTTCGGCACACGGGGTTGGTGAAGGCTCTGAGCTGGCCCTCGGGGTGGCATGTAGTGGGGGTTGGAGGGGAGGACAGGGCCCAAGGAAGAGCAATAGGTAGGCTCCCAGCAGCCCCAGGGAGTGAATGCTTTGAGAAGGGACTGGCTGGTGGGCGGGGAGAAAAGGCCCATCAAGGGCCTGTTGGATTTCCTCAGGCCACGGAGGGTGGGGAGCTGTGTCGGGGACAGGGGCTATGGGGAGAGGACAAAGTTTTGTCACTTCCTTACCACCTTCACTTTTTACACCTTGTCAGACTTTATTCTGCCCCTCAGCTCCAGGGACCCGCAGCCCCTCTGGGGAGAGCAGGCCGATGTTGCCTCAGAAGGCACTGGTGATGCAGCCCTTGCCCTCCGCCTCCTCTGATGCCTGTGGGAGGCAGGATGAGGATCGAGGAAGAGCTCGGGTCGGCGGTGGGGAGTGAGGGGCCCAGAGAGTCCTTCGACCGTATCCTAGCTCCTGGGCAAACTTGGGCAAGTTATAGAAATTTTCTGTGCCTCAGTTTCCTCATATGTAAAATGGGAATAGTAGTACATACCTCTCAGGAATGTTGTGAAGCTCAAAAATGAGCCAAAAGATGTAACATGGTGAGAAAAGTGCCTGGGATCTAGTAAAATCCAATAAAAATGTTATTATTGCCGTGATTGTTATTGTTATGGGGTGGTTATAAGGATTACATGAAATGATGGAAGTAAAATGCATGGCATGGGGCCCACAATACAGTATTTCAAAAACAGGAACTATTATTTTTTATTTTTAGTCAGAGGTTAGCCGACTTGCCCCCGCCCCTTGCCATTTCCAGGAGATCTGGTTGAACTTGGTCCAAACCCCAATTCCATGGCCTGCAGGAATCCAGGCCTCTTTATCCCATCTGGCAGGTTCCCACTTATCACTTGTCAGGGCATCCTGAGACTTCTCTTTAGTGGGGTGTGGCAGGGATCTGTTGCCATGTCAGCCATGCCCTTCAGGGGCTTTGTGATAAATCCTCTGGAAAAGAGTCTTGTTAGCAAGTTCTCACCATCTCATCCCCGCGCCCTCTTGATCCCAAGTAGGGGCACCTGGCATTCTGGGAGGAGCCCACTTGGCCGTGAACTGCCTGCTCTTTCTGCTTATCTTTATCTCCAAGCCCATGATTCATTCTGTGTCCTCCCCCGTCCCAACAACTGGGACCTGAGTCACCCTCTTCCCTGGTCCGCAGCCTCTGGTTTTTCCCTTCCCATCCAATCCACACACCACCAGCGTGGGTTTTCTAAAACAGAGATCTCCCTTTGTGAAACCCTGCCCTGAGCCCCTGCTGTCAGGATGGAGTCTTGGCACATGAACCATGGCTTTCTCTCCCTGCCCCTTCAGGACCCCTGGGCTCTGGGTTTCCACTCCACAAAGGCACCAGCAGTTCTCAACTGTGCCCACCCAGGCACCCGTCTGTCCTCACCCTTCTCCTCCATTTGCACCTGCCACTTCCTGCCCTTCCCTTGATAGGGCCCTGGCAGAGTCAGGACGCAGATTAGTCATCACTTGCCACCTCCAAGAAGCCCACCCAGATTCCCTCAAATGGAGCGAGATGCCTGCTCTGGCTTCCACAGCCCTTCCGCCTGACATGTTCTCTCTGCATGGCTCACTCAGTCTGGGAGCCCCCTGAAGCCAGGGGCCAGCTCTCACTCCTGTCTCCCCAGCACCCAGCACAGAACACCTGGAGTCTCAGCTGGATTCTTGTTTGTTGATTGACTCCCTGACTGGAAATGAATGACTACCCAGTCAGGCACCCTCCAGACAGGGCACAGACACAGCCTCAGCCTCACTCCCATGCCGAACGGCAAAGGGTGAGGTCTCCCCATAAACCAGCTGGGAAGCTCAGCAACCAGCCGGAGGCGCTGGGAGCTAATGGCAGTTTCCTTTACATGAAAGGGCCCAGGTTGTAACCGTGAGTCAGCCTGTCATCCCAGCGTCCCCTTCTGGCTTTTATGAGGGCCCCTTGGGCTCTGAGGCCCAGGGAAGGAGGAGCTCATATGCCAGGCCTCCCTGTCCATCACCATCTCCCGGAGTTCACTCAGACTCACGTCCATCGAGTCCGTGATGCCATCCAGCCATCTCATCCTCAGTCGTCCCCTTCTCCTCCTGCCCCCAATCCCTCCCAGCATCAGAGTCTTTTCCAATGAGTCAACACTTCTCATGAGGTGGCCAAAATACTGGAGTTTCAGCTTTAGCATCATTCCTTCCAAAGAAATCCCAGGGCTGATCTCCTTCAGAATGGACTGGTTGGATCTCCTTTCAGTCCAAGGGACTTAGTGACTAGACAATAGCAAAACTAAAATAAGTAACAATAGTACAAGAAGTGTGTATGTGTGTGCGCTCAGTCCTGTCTCTTTGCAACCAGTCAAGAATACTGGAATGGGTTGCCATTTCCTCCTCCAGGGGATCTTCCTGACTCAAGGATCAAACCATCCTCTCCTGTTACTCCTATATTGGCAGATTCTTTTACCACTGAGCCACTGGGGAAGCCCACAGCTTGAAAGGTGGGAGGAGTAGGTAAATGCAGTGAAAGCAGCCTAACACTGGACTTCCCAGGTGGTTCAGTGGTGGAAAATCTAAGTGCCAATGCAGGGGACATGGATTCACAATCCCTGGTCTGGGAAGATCACACATGTTCCGCAGCAACTAAGCCTGTGCACCACAACTGCAGAAGCCTGAGCACCCTAGAGCCCGTGCATGAGATAAGCCACTGCAACAAGAAGCTCACACACAGCAGATAGAGTAGCCCTGCTCACTGCAACTCGAGAGGGCCCTGGTACAGCAATGAAGACCCAGCACAGCCCAAAATAAATAAATAAAAAATGTAAATAAGCAGTCAAACATCTTTGCATTATCTGGGAAAATAAAGTACTAATTTAGTTATACTGTATTAGGTCAAGGATGCATGTTATAGTCTTAGGGTAATCACTTAAAGAATGATATTAATACAAAGGTGATGTAACTAATAGAGGGAGGAAATGTAGTAATAAAAATCTGTGATTTATTCAACGTGGGCAAGAGGAAAAAGAGGACAAGAAACAGGTGGGACAGGTAGAGATTAACAACATTAAGTGGTAGCTATAAATGCAAGTATATCAGTGTTGACATTAAGCGTGTATGGCATAAGAACTGTTATAATACAAAGCTTATCTGCCTGGATAAAAGAGAAGAGATGTAACTGTAAGGTGTACATGCAGAAGTTATATATGCCAACAATAGCAAAAAGAAATCTGATATAATCATAATTAGATCTGGAACAGTTAATTTTTAAAATGACTTTAACATTTTAAAAATAGATTTTACTTTTTTATTGTATGATAATTTTATTTTTTATTGAAATATCATAACTTTACAATGTTGTGCTAGTTTCTGTTGCACAACATCATGAATCAACCATAAGTATACCTATATCCCCTCCCTCCTGAGCCTCCCTCCCACTCTCCCAATTCTACCCTCTAGGTCATCACAGAGCTCTGAGCTGAACTCCCTGTGCTTTGCAAGGAAATTGCTTCCCACTGGTCATCTATTTTACACATGGCAGTGTATATGTGTCAATTACTCTCTCAGTCCGTCCTCGCTTCCTTTCCCCACTGTGTTGAAAGATCTGTTCTCTACATCTGTGCCTCGATTTCTGTCCTTCAAGTAGGTTCATCAGTACCATTTTTCTAGATTCCATAGATATGCGTCGATATGAAATATTTATTTTTCTCTTTCTGGATTACTTCACTCCGAATAACAGGTTCTATATTCATCTACCTCACTAGAACAGACTCAAATTGATTCTTTTTTATGGCTGCGTAATATTCCATTTTATATATATATATTTATATATATATATATATATGTACCACATCTTTTTTATCCATTTATCTGTCAGTAGACATCTAGGTTGCTTCCATGTTCTGGCTATCATGAACAGCATAGCTATTGTGAATAGTAGTACCCTGCAATGGCACCCCACCCCAGTACTCTTGCCTGGAAAATCCAATGGACAGAGTAGCCTGGTAGGCTGCAGTCCATGGGGTCGCTAACAGTCGGACAGACTGAGCGACTTCACTTTCACTTTTCTCTTTCATGCATTGGAGAAGGAAATGGCAACCCACTCCAGTGTTCTTGCCTGGAGAATTCCAGGGACGGGGGAGCCCGGTGGGCTGCCGTCTATGGGGTTGCACAGAGTCGGACGCGACTGAAGCAACTTAGCAGCAGCAGCAGAGCATCAGTGAACATGGGGGTATCTGTGTCTTTTGGATTATGGTTTTCTCAGGGTATATGCTCAAGAGTGGGATTGATGGATCATATGGTGTTCTATGCTTAGGTTTTTAAGGACCTTCTTTACTGTTCTCCACAGTGGCTGTACCAATTTATACCCCTACCGGCAGAGTAGGAGGGTTCCCTTTTCTCCACACTGTCTCCATCATTTATTGTTTGTAGATTTTTTGACGATGGCTAGTCTAGCTGGTATGAAGTGATACCTCACTGTGGTTTTGACTTACACTTCTCTGATGGTTAGTGATGTTGAGCATCTTTTCATGTGCCTCTTGGCCATCTGTATGTCTTTGGAGAAATGTCTGTTTAGGTCAGACAAAAAGATTAATCTCCAAAATGTGATAACAACTTATGGAGCTCAATAGCAAAAAAAACACAAACAATCCAATCAAAAAATGGGTGGTAGACCTAAACAGATTATACTTTTTAAGAGTAGTTTAGGACTTCCCTGGTGGCCCAGTGGTTAAGACTTCGCTTTCCAATGCAGGGGGTGCAGGTTCGATCCCTGGTCAGGGAGTTAGGATACCATATGCCTCCTGGTGGAAAAATAAAAACCAAAAAAACCAAAAACAATATTGTAACAAATTTATTAAAGACTTTTAAAATGGTCCACATCAAAAAAGCAATCTTAAAAAACAGAAGAGTAGTTTTTAGGCTTATAGCAAAATTGAGCAGGAAGTACAGAGTTCCCATATACCTCCTCTCCCCACATACCGACAGCCACCCCCAGTAGCAAAGTCCACCCCACGAGGGTGGTACATTCGCTACAATCAATGAACCTGAGTTGATAGATCATTATCATCCCAAATCCAGTGCATTTATCCCATGAACCCAGCAAGCAGATTGAAAGGTTTTGGTTACCCCGACTTTGAGGTCCTGAGTTTAGATTCCTTGCTCAGTATTACCCTGAGTATCAGTGAAGGATTTCTAGAAGGCTGCTGCTGCTGCTGCTAAGTCGCTTCAGTTGTGTCTGACTCTGTGCGACCCGATAGACGGCATCCCATCAGGCTTCCCCCGTCCCCGGGATTCTCCAGGCAAAAATACTGGAGTGGGTTGCCATTTCCTTCTCCAATGCATGGAAGTGAAAAGTGAAAGTGAAGTCGCTCAANCCCGATAGACGGCATCCCATCAGGCTTCCCCCGTCCCCGGGATTCTCCAGGCAAAAATACTGGAGTGGGTTGCCATTTCCTTCTCCAATGCATGGAAGTGAAAAGTGAAAGTGAAGTCGCTCAATCCTGTTCGACTCTTAGCGACCTCATGGCAGGAGATTTCAAATGGACATTGCTGATCCAATACTTGGTTCTTTCAGTCAAAAGAGAAATTGGTATTCTGACAAGAGATTCACACTGTAGGGCCCATCCTGATGCAGACAGCTTTGATGACTACCTGTCCAGGTGATGATAGCTTTGGAGACAAGTGTTGAGACAGTTCTGATTCATGCCAATATCACGATGTGTGTCAGGATAAATAGGAGAGTAGGATGGTCCGGTCCACATGGGGATGTGGATTGACATGGGGGCCAGGATTGCTGTGATGACTGAGGCAACAGAGACTATGACAGAGGCTATGATTACAGGACAGGCAGTGGCAGGAAGAGTATTTGGTCGTAGGCACCAGAGGGATTAGAAATACAAAGGAAGAGGAGACGACTATGAAGATAGATGTGGCAGATGAGATGATTAGAGAGGCATGACGGTACAGGTCCTCCCACCCACAGACTCATCTTGAATGTAAAGCCTCAGGGTACTCCCAAGGAAGACATTTCCTCTACTAGCACCTCCGGGTGAGCAGCCTCTGTGAGTGAGGGGCAAAACTTGTTGACACAGCTGCTAGGCACGTTCTAGAGCCAAAGCTAGAACTTCAAACTCGGGAGAGACACACAAGCTGACAAAGTGAAGAAATTCAGGAAAAGGAAGGGCTGAGGACAGAAAGTGAGTCAACACCGACCGCACCTAGCAGCAATGTATGAAGAAAAGATAGGAAGAAGTCTCTAGAAAAGAAAATACTTAACTAAAGAGAAAAATTGTCACTTTCCAACTTTTAAGCCTCCCAAACCTGAGCAGTCTCTAAAGGTAATGCCAGCGGCTCCACCAAAGGAGAAGGCTCCTGGGGAAGCAATCTAACCCTCCTGCTGATCTCAGAGCTCAGACACAGAGCAGTAGTTTCGGCTCTGCCATCTGAGCAAAGACCAGCAGGAAAGGTGAAAAGATAGATGAGTAAATGTCCCAAAAGGTCAAAGTGACTAGTCCAGTCCTGATCCAGACCGTGGAGGGATCAAAGCCTGCCATAGAGTCAGGTGTGAAGGATGGTAAAAAGGATCAAGACTCCTGATCTGATTTTCATTGGAGCCAAAGAAACCTGAAGAAAATCCAGCCTCCAGGTTCGGTTCTGCAATCGGTCATGCTGCTCTTTCCTCTGACAGTGAAGGTGAAAACAAAGCTGACGATCTAACCCTGTGCTTTCTCCTTGTCTCTCTCCATCCTGGAACATTTGAGAACGAATCAAACCTCCATCCAGACAAGATGAAATAAAACTCAGCATCTCTATTGCCTGGGCAGGCTGTGGGGGAAGAGAGGATCAACCCACCAAGATGATTGAATGGTTCTGAGACTCCTGGATATTCCAGGACTTGGAAGCTTGTGCCTTAAAACTGGGAAGGTTTTGGGCAAAACTGGGATACATTGGTCCCCTTTTATGGTGGCAAAAACCAGGGATCCCGTGTGTCACAAATAAGCCCTAGGCTTCCTTGTGGCCTCTGACTGGTTATATTTCCCTCCCATCTTTCAACACAGTCTGAACCCCATTCTGTCTGATAACCCATGTCGAGACTCGGCTGTCTGCCTGTGCTGCTGCTCTTCTGCAGCAGCAGTTACCCACTGTCCTATCCTAGACTTTGGTCTCTAATCCTTCTAGGAGAGAAGAGACTTGGGTTCGATCCCTGGGTGGGGAAGATCCCCTGGAGGAGGAAATGGCAATCCATTCAACTCATTCTTGCCTGGAAAATTCCATGGACAGAGACTTGTGGGCTACAGTTCATGGGGTCCCCAAAGAGTTGGACATGACTAAGCACGCACACACACACACCCTCTAGGACTTTGCCCTAGGCTTTTTTATTAAAAAGAAGATGGTGGACTTCTCTGGTGGTCCCCTGGCTAAGACCCTGCACTCCCAATGCAGGGGACCAGAAGTTGATCCCTGGTTTGTTTTTTGGTGTTGTTTTCCTTTTTCTTTTTTTTTTTGGTGGCTCAAATGGTAAAGGATGTGCCTGCAATGCAGGAGACCCAGGTTCAATCCCTGGGTCAGGAAGATCCCCTGGAGAAGAGAATGACAACCCACTCCAGTATTTTGGCTTGGAGAATCCCGTGGGCAGAGGAGCCTCGTAAGCTACAATCCATGGCGTTGCAAACAGTCCAACACGACTGAGTGACTAACACTTTCACTTTCAGGGAACTAGATCCTATAAGATGCAATTAAAATATTCCGCATGCCTCAGCTGAGACCCAGTGCATCCAAATAAACAAATTAAATTGATTAAGTAAAAAGAGGGTGATATATATTTCGGTATACATATGTGCATGTGTGCTATTATATGCATATCAGTTCAGTTCAGTCGCTCAGTCGTGTCCCACTCTTTGCAACCCCTGAATCGCAGCAGGCCAGGCCTGTCTGTCCATCACCAACTCCCGGAGTTCACCCAAACTCATGTGTATCGAGTCATTAATGCCATCCAGCCATCTCATCCTCTGTTGTCCCTTTCTACTCCTGCCCTCAATCCTTCCCAGCATTAGGGTCTTTTCCAATGAGTCAACTTTTCGCATGAGGTGGCCAAAGTATTGGAGTTTCAGCTTTAGCATCAGTCCTTCCAAAAAAATCCCAGGGTTGATCTCCGTCAGAATGGACGGGTTGGATCTCCTTGCAGTCCAAGGGATTCCCAAGAGTCTTCTCCAGTACCGCAGTTCAAAACAATCAATTCTTCGGCGCTCAGCTTTCTTCACAGTCCAACTCTCAAATCCATACATGACCACTGGAAAAACCATAGCCTTGAATAGATGGACCTTTGTTGGCAAAGTGATGTCTCTGCTTTCTAATATGCTGTCTAGGTTGGTCATAACTTTCCTTCCAAGGAGTAAGCATCTTTTAATTTCATGGCTGCAATCACCATCTGCAGTGATTTTGGAGCCCCCCCAAATAATGTCTGACACCATTTCCACTGTTTCCCCATCTATTTCCCATGAAGTGATGGGACCAGCTGCCATAATCTTCATTTTTTGAATGTTGAGCTTTAAGCCAATTTTTTCACTCTCCTCTTTCACTTTCATCAAGAGGCTTTTTAGTTCTTCTTCACTTTCTGCCATAAGGGTGGTGTCATCTGCATATCTGAGGTTATTGATATTTCTCCCAGCAATCTTGATTCCAGCTTGTGCTTCTTCCAGCCCAGCATTTCTCATGATGTACTCTGCACAGAAGTTTAATAAGCAGTGTGACAATATACAGCTTTGACATACTCCTTTTCCTGTTTGGAACCAGTCTGTTGTTCCATGTCCAGTTCTAACTGTTGCTTCCTGACCTGCATATAGGTTTCTCAAGAGGCAG
>SJYX01017930.1:41223-104523 GCA_006410675.1 Oreotragus oreotragus
AGATGGATGAGGAGGGGATGGTGGGGTGTGTGTGGAGATGGGTGTGGAGGGGATGGTGGGGTGTGTGTGGAGATGGGTGAGGAGGGGATGGTGGGGTGTGTGGGAGATGGGTGAGGAGGGGGTGGTGGGGGCCGTGCATGTGTGGGCGTGGAGGGCTCGTGGAGGTGGACTCGGCACTTCACACGCGTGTGCGCCTGCAGGATGGTGGCGTGTGTGGGTGTGGAGGGTGCGTGGCAATGGACTCGGCGCTTCACACGCGTGTGCACCTGCAGCTGGTGCGGCCGTGCTGGGCTCAGGGCCACGGGAAGGTGTGCAGTGTGGCTCTCGTGTTTTGGGGGGTTCTCCTCTTCCTGCAGAGCCTTCTTCCTGTCCACCCGCTGCGTGTGGACGCCCGGGCCAAGCGCACGCTGAGCAGCCCTCAGGCCCCCAGCTTGTCCGCCACGGTGGCCCTCAGTGCGTGTCCGAAGCCCACAAGGACCCCACCCGGCTGTGCCGTCACCCCGTCCAAGCTGGGTGCTGGCCTCCTTCCCTGGGACTGAATCTGGGGTGCGGCACGTCCCGGGGCGGGCTCCCCCGCTCCCCTCCGCCCGTCCAGTTTCCCTGTGGGCCCTTCAGGTGGACGCAGGGGCCCCACGGAGGGAGAATGCGGCACTGTGACAGTCCAGGCTCCCCTCCCCCGCCTGTGCTGACAGCCTTACCTGCGGACTCCACCCGTGTCAGACCCCAGGGGTCGCATCACTGTGCGGGGTGCCCGAGTGTGCCCCCTGATCCGCACTCCGGGCACCTGGGGGTCAGACGTGGTCCCCCCGGTCCCGGAGCCCGTGGACTCGGGCCCTCGGGCTGCTCCCCAGCTCCACACCCCAGCCCTGCCTCCCAGCTCCGTGGGCCGCACAGTCGTCTACCCAGGGGCCCGCACGTTCTCATCTTCATTTTGGCACCTCTGCCTACACTTGGACCGTTTGGTGTCCATCGGTGGGCCCTTTGAGGTCCTAGTTGGCCCTCCCCAGCCTCGCCAGCCGGTGGGGAGGGTTCCCAGGCTCGGAGGAGGAGAAGCTCCGGCCTCCAGGGCCTCCCGGCTTGGCGCCGGCCTCCGCGGGGTGCCTCGGCCGCCTGTGTCCCCACACGCTTGACATTGTACAGGAGACAGGGATCAAGACCATCCCCATGGAAAAGAAATGCAAAAAAGCAAAATGGCTGTCTGGGGAGGCCTTACAAATAGCTGTGTAAAGAAGAGAAGCGAAAAGCAAAGGAGAAAAGGAAAGATATAAGCATCTGAATGCAGAGTTCCAAAGAACAGCAAGAAGAGATAAGAAAGCCTTCTTCAGCGATCAATGCAAAGAAATAGAGGCAAACAACAGAATGGGAAAGACTAGAGATCTCTTCAAGAAAATTAGAGATACCAAGGGAACATTTCATGCAAAGATGGGCTTGATAAAGGACAGAAGTGATACGGACCTAACAGAAGCAGAAGATATTAAGAAGAGGTGGCAAGAATACACGGAAGAACTGTACAAAAAAGATCTTCATGATCAAGATAATCACGATGGTGTGATCACTCACCTAGAGCCAGACATCCTGGAGTGTGAAGTCAAGTGGGCCTTAGAAAGCATCACTACGAACAGAGCTAGTGGAGGTGATGGAATTCCAGTTCAGCTATTTCAAATCCTGAAAGATGATGCTGTGAAAGTTATATCATCTACTACAACTTAAATAAATAAATAGATTAAGGGACTTCCCTGGTGGTGCAGTGGATAAGAATCCACCTCATAATGCAGGGGACATGGGTTCAATCCTTGGTCTGGAAAGATTCCACGTGCTGCTGAGCAACTAAGCCCATGCACTGCAACTGTTGACTCTGCATACTAGGCCTGTGAGCTGCAACTGCTGAGCCTGCGTGCTGCAGCTATTGAAGCCTGTGGGCCCTGGAACCCTTGCTCCATAACAAGAAGTCGCCACAATAAGAAGCCCATTCACTGCAACTAGAGAAAGCCAGCACAGCAACTAAGGCCAGCATAGCCAAAAATAACTAATAATTTTTTTTAAAGAAATAGATTACTTAATAAAAATTGATAGCAACAAGAGTTTCTATTCCCCTATGGTCTGTCATACAATAGGGCTGGAGCTTATAAACAGACTCCGTATTTTCTACTTGTTTTATGCATTCTTTATCAAATATTTTAAATGCTTAGGCCGTGGCCTTCCTGCCAGGCACTGAGATTCAGACAGAAAGTATTCTCATCATCGGAGAAAATCAGTATTCATTTTAGACGTTCCTAGCAAAACTGGTAGCTCTTTGGAGAAACACATGATCTATATTCTCGTTTGCATTCCACACCCCCTGCCAAGTAGTTGGGAACACACATTCAGTGCTTGCTGCATAGATGCATTAAACAATGAAATAAGGTCTGGGAGAAGTCCTCAGTTTCCTGGAAGTCTGTCTCCCCGATTAATCTTCAGGTTGGCTTGAATAAAATTTTCCATTTCTTTCTCAAGAAAAAAATAAAATAATGTCCAAGGCACACTTCAGGTGCAAAGACCCCTCAAGGTCTTCACTGGGTGGGTAACTTTTGTTACCAGCAATCAGAGGGTGAGGAGGACTCCTCAAAAGACCTTGGCCTCGATACAGATCTTCCCCTTCTTGTCTCCTCAGGGAACTTACATCTTTGCAGAGACTGATTTCAGCATTTTCAGGCACCTGTCACCAAGCATGGCATCCCAGGACCAGACCCTGTACAATAAAGTGTGGTCACAAGTTTAATCTCATAACCCCCTTCAACATTGCACAAATTAGAACTTTGGTTTTTTTTTGGCTGAGTTGGCTCTTAGTTACAGCATGTGGGATCTTCACTGGATCATATGGAATCTTTTGTAGTGAACCATGGACCCTCTGGGCTTCCTTGGTGGCTCAGATGGTAAAGAAACTGCCTGTAATGCAGGAGACCCAGGTTTGATCCCTGGGTCAGGAAGATCCCCTAGAGAAGGGAATGGCTACCCATTTCAGTATTCTTGCTTGGAGAATCCCATGGAGAGAGGAGACTGGTGGGCTACAGTCCATGGACTTGCAGAGTGGGACAACTCTGAGTGAGCAAGTAACACTTTCAAATGGACTCTCTAGTTGTGGCTCGAGGGTTCTGGAGCACAGAGGTTCAGTAGCTGTAGAGTGCAGGCTCAGTTGCCCTGGGGCATGTGGGCTCTTAGTTTCCCATCAGGGGTTGAATCCAAGTCCCCTGCATTGCAAGGCAGATTCTTAACCACTGGACCACAAGGGAAGTCCCAGAACGTTTTCAAAAAGGTCTTTATGCTTATCTTTCATGTCCTTTCTTGACTCACTGTAATTTTCTACCCTGAACCTATGTTACCTGCATATTTTTTAAGTTAAAAATTAAACAGTCCTCATGATGCCTCCTACAAGAAGCCTTTCTTGACTACTCCTTCATCTCCTCATGGTAGGTTTCATTCCCTTCTCTTAGTTTCCGTGGTACCCATGCTCACCCCTAGCATAGGACTTACCATAAGGTATTTTAATCACCTGCTAATCAGTTGCCTCCCCCTTAGACTGTGTTTTCCTTATGGCAGGTGCTGTGCCTTTTATAACTGCGTCCCTTGGGCCTTGACTGGGCCCTGGTACACAGAAGGAGCGTTTCTCTTTCCACCTCCCCTAACTGCCCTGCCTTTAACACCCACCCAAACCAAAGAAGACCTTCCTTTCAATCAACTGATTGAGTAAACTTCGTTGCCAACAGTAAGAAAATGAAGGGGGAACGTCTCAAAAGTCCATTGTCCTGGGATCCAGGGTTTCCATCTCCTGCCTTCCTAGGGAACTTGCCCCTCACACAATAGACAACTTTTACTAAACCTTGAGTACTCAACACTATGAAATGAATATGAGATAACGAAGATTCCTGAAGGACTTTGTTGGCATGGCCATCTTGGGAATGCTGGAAGTCAAGGACCCTGGGCATACTATTTGGGCAAGAGCTACATTGCTCAAGAATGAAAGATAAAGGACAGGGAGGCAGAGAGCTAGGAACTAGAACTAGAACTTCAGACAAGATGTAGATTGGAGGGTGGAGAGGCAGTGAAGTCAGGAATTTCTGTTTCGGAAGACAACTGATAGAGGAGGAAAAGAGCACCATACTAACACCAAACTTAACAGGCACTCAGTTAACTATGGGCTTCCCTTGTGGCTCAGCTGGTAAAGAATCCGCCTGCAATGTGGGAGACCTGGGTTTGATCCCTGGGTTGGGAAGATCCCTTGGAGAAAAGAAATGCCAACCGCTCCAGTATTCTGGCCTAGAGAATTCCATGGACTGTATAGTTTTTACACCTTATACATTTTATAGTTTTTATACATTAAATATGCTTGGCAGAAAGGAAGACAGGAAGCGAGAAAGAAGCAAAAGTAGGAGGGGGTGGAGAAAGAAGATACAAGAGAAATAGCCACTTAAATTATGTAGGTTTTGGGACTTCCCTGGTGGTCCAGTGGCTAAGACTCTGCACTCCCAATGCAGGGAGCCTGGGTTCAATCCCTGGTCAGGGAAAGTGATCCTGCATGCTGTAACTAAGACCTGGCATAGTCAAATAAATAAATAAAAATGTTTCAAGGAAAGAAAAAAAAGACAGAAAAGAAATAATCAGTAGGCTTAAAAAATAAATGATACAGGTTTGTGTGTGTATGTTAGTTGCTCAGTCATGTCTGACTCTTTGTGACCTCATAGACTGTAGCTCAGCAGCCTCCTGTGTCCATGGAATTCTCCAGGAAAGAATACTGGAGTAGATTGCCATTCCCTTCTTCAGGGAATCCTCCTGATCCGAAGACAGAACCTGGCTCTCCTGCATTGCAGGCAGATTCTTTACTATCTGAGCCACCAGAGAAGGCCATATAGGTTTTCATATTTCATTAATAGACAGGGGATCCTACCCAACATTCCACTCAGTGCTATTCGAGAAGAGTTTGAGAAGGGAGAAATGACATATACTTTACTTTTAGTGTACTGGAACTCAGCGTTGACTGCACTTGAATTACCAGGGGAGCCTTTATTGATGTTCACTCACTCAGTTGTGTCCAAATCTTTGTGACCCCATAGACTGTAGCACTGGGCTTCCCTGGTAGCTCAACTGGTAAAGAATCCACCTGCAATGCAGGGGACCCTGGTTCGATTCCTGGGTCAGAAAGATCCTCTGGAGAGAGGAAGGCTACTCATTGCAGTATTCTTGGGCCTCCCTGGTGGCTCAGACCGTAAAGACCTGGGAGACCTGGGTTCAGTCCCTCAGTTGGGAAGATAATCTGGAGGAGGAATAGCATCCCACTCCAGTATTCCTGCCTGGAGAATCCCCATGGACAGAAGAGCCTGGTGGGCTACAGCCCATGGGGTTGCAAAGAGTCAGACATGACTGAGCGACTAAGAACAGCACAGCACACAGCCTGCAGCACACCAGGCTTCCCTGTCCTTCACCATCACCCTGAGCTTGCTCAAACTCATGTCCTTTGAATTGGTGATGCCACTCAACCATCTCATCTTCTCTCAGTCCATTCTCCTCCAGTTCCTAGTTCTTCCCAGCATCAGGGTCTTTTCTAAATGAGTCAGCTCTTCCCATCAGGTGGCCAAAGTATTAGAGTTTCAGCCTCAGCAACAGTCCTTCCAATGAACACCTAGGACTGATCTCCTTTAGGATGGACTGGTTGGATCTCCTTGCAGTCCAAGGGACTCTCAAGAGTCTTCTCCAACACAACAGTTCAAAAGCAACAATGCTTCAACGCTCAGCCTTCTTTATGGTCCAACTCACATCTGTACATGACTACTGAAAACACCATAGTTTTGACTATAGAGACCTTTGTTGGCAAAGTAACATCTCTGCTTTTTAATACACTGTCTAGCTTTGTCATAGCTTTTCTTAAAGAGAGCGAGGGTCTTTTAATTTCATGGCTGCAGTCACCGTCTGCAGTGATTTTGGAGCCCAAGAAAATAAAGTCTGTCACTGTTTCCATTATTTCCAAGGGGGAAAATATATACATATATGTGTGTGCCTGAATCCCATCCTCAGAAAATCTGATGTAATTAGTTAGAGATACAGCCTGGGCATCAGGCTGGTTAAAAGCTCTCAAGAGATTTTTTGGTAAAGTACACATAACATGAAATTTACTGTCCTAACTCCAGTGTTCTTGCCTGGAGAATCCCAGGGACAGGGGAGCCTGGTGGGCTGCCGTCTATGGGGTCACAGAGAGTCGAACACAACTGAAGTGACTTAGCAGCAACCATTTTAAAGGATGTAATTCAACACTATTAAATACATTCATAATGTTGTACAACCATCATCACCATTCATCTCCAGAATTCATCTCCACCATTCATCTCTTTCCTTGTAAAACTAAAATTCTAGACTCATTCATTACACAATAGCCTTGGCAATCACCATTCTACAGTCTGTCTCCAAGATTTTGACTCTTCTAAATACCTCACATAAGTGGACTTACACAGTATTTATCTTTTTGTGTCTGGCTTATTTCACCTAGTGTAAAATCCTCAGAGCTCAGCCATGTTGTAGTGTACGTCAGGATTTCCCCCCTTTTTAAGTCAAATAGTATTCCATTGTATGCGTGTAACATATTTTGCTTATGTATTCATCCATTTATGAACCCTTTGGTTGTTTCCAAATTTTAGCTATTATAAATGATGCTGCTATGAAGATGGGTGTACAAATATCTCTTCAAGACCCTGCTTTCAGTTCTTCTGTGTGTATGGATCCAGAAGTGGGATTGCTGGATTACATGGTATTAATACTTTGGGGGGAGGGAATGATCCTACAGGAAATCAGAGTTCTATCAGCTGAGGAGGGGATGAAGGCTGGCCAGACAAAATAACAACAGGTGCCTAGTACTGAGGAGAGGAAGAACTCTGGAGTGGGGCCTTAGCATAGCCAACTGCGGAGCTGGAGTTCCAGGAAGACTGAGTGGGCCTTAGAGAATCAGTCTCTGGAGTTATGATTTGGGCCCTTGATTTTCTCTTTACTGGTGAAGCCTGAGAAACAAGAGCTGCACTGGAGAAATAGAGGCCCCATAATATATATAATGGAATATTACTTGCCATAAACAAGAATTAAATACTGCCATTTGCAGCAATGTAGATGGACTTAGAGATTGTTATACTTAGAGATTGTTGATGGTGAAGTAAATCAGAAAGAGAAAGACAAATAGCCTATGATATCATGTGTATGTGGAATCTAAAATACGACACAAAGGAAGTTATTTACAAAACAGAAACAGACTCACAGGCATGAAAAACAAACTTACGGTTACCAAAGGGGAAGCAGGAAGGAATAAATTGGGAGTTTGGGGTTAGCAGATACAAACACCTACATATAAAATAGATAAACAGGGAGCTACTGTGTAACAAAGGCAATGATATTCAATATCCTGTAATATATCATAATGGAAAAGAATCTGAAAAAGGATATAGATATATGAAATATATATATATGAAAGTGAAAGTATTAGTCACTCAGTTGTATCGGACTCTTTGCAGCCCCATGAACTGTAGCCTACCAGGCTCCTCTATCCACAGGAATTCTCCAGGCAAGAATACTGGAGTATATCACCCCCCACTGATAATCAGGGGGCAAAAGTTTTTACAGGCAGAGAAAAGGGCTACATTGCAGAAAGAGCACAGTCAGCTCTGACGGTCATCTTGAAACTGGTCATCAGAGTTGTGATCGGCATCCTTCTGATTATTTTCGGTACAGTTAATCCTCACTTCCAGGGTGGATTTGTTCCCATTTCCATGAGACCAGTTATCGAATTTGTGGCGGCTTATGTCATGGCTACAGTCTGGTCATCGAATTTGTGGCGGCTTATGTCATGGCTACAGTCTGGTCATTATGTAGTTAACTTCTCCCACCCGGTGGAGGTATAAGACAGCTCACAGAATATGGCTCCAAATATTATCTATAGCCCTTGAGAAGGAACTAAAGGTCCTTGACTTTACTTACTGTCTAATCTATTATTGTTTTGTTCTGTTTGACTGCTGTGTTTTCCTTCTGCATTTTCTCACTTCTCTGATTAGACTTATTCTTTGGCTAAATTTTCCACAAACAAAAAGAAGGTTGAGGACATGGAGCCAAGGAACATAGGGTCTTGTTTTGTTTTAAAACTAACCCAACATTCTGAATCAATTGTACCTCAGTTACAATAAATAAATAAACTACCTGGATATTTAAAAGCAGATTTCAAAGTAATAAAGGAGAAGAAACAACATGAAAGATTCCTGGGCAGGAGGACATGCAGGGACTCACCAAAGCTCAAGGCAAGAGCTCTGTCGCCTGCCCATGACAAAGAAGGTCCCATCCATTGGCGCAGGTGGATACGGGTTGTGTTTTCAGCGCTCCCAGGTCACTAGTCACCGACTCACATAAATCCCACTGTGTGAGAGGTTCACGGATCTTGTCGAGGGTGGTTGCACTGTGATGCTGAATCGTGAAAAGTGTAGAGCAGTAACAGTCTTGATCACAAAAGCAGAGCATCTTAGAGAAACTCAGGAGACTAGACGTAGGTGAAAGCTAAAGAAGTCATTCAACACTGAGGAGATTCATCTAGGAATTTGTGACATTTTCTTCCTTGGATATCTTTAAATAGATAGTGAAATAAATTTCCAGCTAAATATCAGCTTCTAGATGTCTTTTCTAGGTGCTGCCAGTCCTAAGGTTTTGTATTCTCTTAAGAGCGGAAAAGTAAAAATAGAAACCAGGATGTGTCTTTCAATTATAGTTTTGATGCCTCTTTGACATGTTGTATTAATTCCTGGCTTTCATACTCTGAAGCTTGGATGCTGAGGTTTGAAGGATGAGTGGCTGTTATCTTTATTCATCAGTTTTTAGAAAGATCTGAACCCTTTGGGCACAGAAATTAAGAGAAGCCCAGGAAATAGCAATATTAAATTCCAATCTTGTTTTACCCACTTCACTGTGGCAAAGCTCCTGACTTTAAAAAATATATATTTATTTATTTTTATTTGGCTGATCCTAATATTTAGCTGCAGCATGTGAGGTCTTTAGTTGTGGCATGTGGGATACAGCATCCCAACCAGGGATGGAAACTGGGCCCCCTGCGTTGGGAGCATGGAGTCTTAGCAACTGGACCGCTAGGGAAGTCTTGCTCCTGACCTTTTTTTCCCTGTAATTTTATTCGCTTATTTGTGGCTGTGCTCGGTCTTTGCTCCCCTTGGGCTTTCTCCAGTTGCGGCCATCGGGGGCTGCTCTCTAGCTGTAGTTCTCAGGCTTCTCACTGTGGTAGCTTCTCTCTTTGTGAAGAGTACAGGCTCCAGGGAACGTGGGCTCAGTAGTTGCAGCTCGCAGGCTCTGGAGCACAGGCTCAGTACTTGTGGTGCTTGGGCTTCGATGCTACTCAGTATGTGGAATATTTCTGGACCAGGGGTCGAACTCACATTTCCTACACTTGCAGGTGGAGTCTTTACCACTGAGCCACCAGGGAAGCCTGCTGACTTCTTTAAGCTCCATTTCTTTATCCTTTTTATTCCCTACCTCTTCTTTTCCTATCACTTGCACATTTATCTTGATAAAACCGAAGCACTAATGATATCAGAGACATTCATTTTTAATTATCTTTGAATGTGCCCAGTAGGAAAAAAAATACTTACCCTTCCCTCCTCTATTCTATGGTTCTAACAGAATAATTCCCATTAATTTTACAGAATAATAATAAACTTATAGGGACTTCCCTGGCAGTCCAGTGGTTAAGACTCTGTGAAGACAAGGGGTGCAGGTTCAATCTTTGGTCAGGGAACCAAGATCTCATATGCTGCATGGCATGACTGGAAAAAAAAAAAAACTTATAAACTAATAGTTCCCTTTAATTTTCTTGCAAATAAACACAACTGGTTGGAGAGAGGACTGGTGTAAAGAGTTTGAATCAGTGCTGACCCAGAACTAAGAAAATAACTCAGAGTTCACGCTATTAATTGTGAGTCAGATTTTCCTGGAAAAACACCGGGAGTCAGAAAAGGAAGTCAGAGGGATCATCCTGACAGAACCTTCCCTTTTCATTTTTGGCAGCAAGGGATGCAGGAATCCTAGGTCCCCAACCAGGGATCAAACCCCAGCCCAGTGGAAGCATGGAGCACTAGCCACTGGTCTGCCAGGGAATTCCCAACTGTCCCTTCCAACCCAAAGGTTTTTTGGCTCTCATGTTCATCTATTTGCAATTCTAACCTCTGCATGTTGGCCCTTCTTCGGTAGCATGAAGACAGGGTCATCTGTCCTTTATCCTAAAGCACCATGGATCTGAGCTGCCACCAGCTCAGGTACAGCGCCCCTTGTTAATTACTGTCTCTTCAGCATCCGTGCAACACTGGACACCTAGTAGGCGCTCAGTAAGTACTGGTGAAATGATGTGAAATAACCAGTGAATAAATGAATGACTAGAACCAGTGGTGTTTGCCTGCACTTGTTGCAGAATTGAGATGGTGGAGGTACCCACCCTTCTCTTAATGCTGAGTTTAGAGACCCCCCACAAGCAGGAAATTTAGGCCAGTATCACCCTTACCGACTTCCCCCAACAACCATACTCTGAGGGAAGTGATCAACCCTGGCTGAGCTGACGTAGAGGGTTGTCAGCCTGTGATGTTTGTTCTTCTGATCCATCTGTAGAAACTCAGGCTTCCTCTCTCGCAGCTGTGCTTTGAGGTAATGAGATGTCTCCACATTCTTCCTTTCTGGACAGCCTGTGGTGAACTGAAATCCTCCTTTCACTTTGAAAGCAGCTTCTTTGCAGCTCCTGCACTTCAGAAGCAGGGCAAGCATGCCTATAATACGTTCACTCTTCCTATTGGCTTAGTAATTGTGTTTCCAGCCATGCGACCATCACCTGATCCCAGAGGCCAGCCCCCGTTTCACCCAGAGAGGCCACCAGTGACTCAGATGTGGCTGTTTTTCTGAAACCCCAAGGCAGATGGAGCTGTGGCCGGGCTGCTAGTGGGCGGGGCCCAGACGCTCTGTGCTTCCTTTAACAGTTTATTCTGAGAGAACTGGCAGAAGCCAAAACATGGAGATCAGAGGGAGGCTGTGGGATAGGAGAGTGTTCTCCACTTTATCCTTTTAAACACCTCTCTGATGGCTATCTCCCTCTTTGCTAAATCAGTGAAAAAACTACCCTTAATGAGAAAACCTTTTTTTTTTTTTTTGGCTGCCCGGCATGAGAGATCTTGGGATTCCAAGGTGGCACTAGTGGTAAAGAATCCACCTGCCAAGGCAGGAGACGCAAGAGACATGGGTTCCATCCCTGGATTGGGAAGATCCCCTGCAGGAGGAATACTGGCAACTCCAGTATTCTTGTCTGGGAAATCCCATGGACAAAGGAGCCTGGCAGGCTACAGTCCTTGGGGTCACAAAGAGTCCAAAACAGCTGAGCATGCAACAACAACATGCGGGGTCTTCGTTCCTGGAAGCCCACACCCTTGCCCCTTGCAGGAAAGCGCAGAGTCTTAACCACTGGACTGCCAGAGAAGTCCCGCTTTCATAGAAAACCTTGATCTTAGTTCTGAAAAGAAGGCAGGAAGGGTGGCTTCTACACGCAGCTCTGGGCTTGGAATTGTTTTTCTAAGTTAAAAGGCCAAGCACGTCATGAACTTGAATGTGTACCAGGTAGCCATAAGCAGTTCAGCAGGGAGGAGCAGAGATAACCCCCAAGTAAAGGTTCTTTGAGGATGGGAGAGAGAACCTTTTCTTGAAAGGGAACATTTCAAGCCTAGCAATCTTCTTACACGGAAAGACGTCTTCCAAGCGCCTACTCAACACTGGTCCAGACTTGGTTGCATGGTATCATTCTGTAGACACTGGGTGTATTTCTCAGCTTGTGGCAATACCAGAGACTTTGTTTTTTCTTTTTTCTTTTCTATGATGTTTAAAGGAGGAAATGCTAATTGGTCCTCTGCAAAACCAAAGCGTATAAATAACCCAAACCACAAATAGAGCAGTCCTTTAGATGTAAACCCCAGCTCTTATGACTGGTTCTTAGTTCATACTAAATTTCTCAGAGCTGTATGAGCCTCACAGGACTAAGCATTACTTACTTCTTTTCTAAATGCAAAAGGCAGGACTTCCCTGGCAGTTCAGCAGCTAAGATTCAGCGTTTCCACTACAGGGAGCATGGGTTCAGTCCCTGGTCGGGGAACTAAGATCTGGCATGTGGCACTGTATGGCCAAAAATTAATAATAATAACAATAAAAATTAAATGCAAAAGGCCCTTTGTGCTCATGTACTAGGATAGAACCTTTGTACATAGATCTTTCTTGTCCTGAGAAGCCAAATAAATCCTTTCATGAAGGAAAGATGGGCATGGACTTGATCAGTTCCAGGGATGGTAAATTTGATTGCATAACTGCACAGAAATCATGAGAACCATATCTATCATCAGGACAGACACAGAAGGCAAAAATGGAAATGAATTAAGATAAAGTCATCTGAAATGTACAAATCATTATCTGAAAATACCAGCAAGAGATCTGGTCTTTAGAGTTTCCAGGAGAACTTAGCTAGGTTACCAAAAATTAGATTGCTTTCATATTAAACAACTAATTTCCTCACAGCCAATTTGCTTGATTTAAATATTCCTTTTGAAAGTCTAAGAAGCTGACATAATAGCTAGGATAGCTATGAACGTTATGGTCAAAGAGGGAGTAGGGGTAGGAGGGAGCAGGCAAACCATTTCTTGCTCAAGAAAAAATTCTATTAGTCTAGCCCCAGACCAGAGACTTCAGATTTGACTAGTCCTAACTCAAGTAGTTTAATAAAACCAAAAAAGAAGGAAAGAAAGAAATTGTGAGATATACCTACAGAGTAGGGGGCAGGTTGTGAAGGGCTTCTCTTATCAGATTGAGAGCTTTGTTCGGCAAACAAAAGGAATAGAGAACTGGGGAGTAATAAGAAAGAAGATTATGTTTATTTCATGTGTCCCATGATGCACAAACCTCAAGAAATGCTTCTTGAAAAAATGGTCACACAGACAAATAAGTTTTGGAAAGCCAGTCCACTCTAGTCCTGGAATCTCCTGGAGATTCATTTGTTTTAAAAGTCCCTGAAATGTCACAAGAAACTGATTTTATTCTGCTTAGTCCAGAGAAAGAGGAAAACACAAAGGAGAATATATTGTTGACAAATCTATTCAATTTTTCTAGTTCACTTCACAGCAATGAATTGATAGGTCACTTTTTTTTTTTAATTTGTGGGGCTTCCCTGGTGGCTCAGATGGTAATGGAATATTGTCCAATTAATGTAGTATCACACAAATATAACTCATATGTTCAAGCTCTAGCAGCGAGTGACCTCAAAATAAAGTCCCATGATTGTAATATGAAAAAACCCAGTGCTCAGGGACTTCCCTGATGGTCCAGTGCTTAAGAATCTGTCTTGTAATGCAGGGGACACAAGTTCGATCCCTGGTTGGAGGACTAAGATCCCACATGCCTCAGAGCAACTAAACTGGTGTGCCAAAACAAGAGAGTCCCCAAGTTCCAGTGAAAGATCCTAAGTGCTGCAACTAAGACCCTTGGCAGCTAAATAAATAAACTCGATGCTCAGCGCCTCTAACAGAAAGTCTTGGGTTTCTAGAGATTCTCCTCTGAAGATATTCCTGGGATGCTCACAGGTCTAGTCCCAATGCCCTTTGTGTGATAACTGCTCAGTCATGTCTGACTCTGTAACTCCATGGACTGTAGCCCGCCAGGCTCTTCTGTCCATGGGATTCCCCAGGCGAAGAACACTGGAGTGGGCTGCCATTTCCTTCTCCAGGGGATCTTCCCAACCCAGGGATAGAACCCAGATCTCCTGAATTACAGGCAGATTCTTTACCATTAGAGCCACCTGGGAAGCCTTAATGCTCTTTAGACTTGGCCAGTTTGATTCCAGTTAAGCCCTTTTTCCTATTAGGAGAACAAATGGGCTAGAGAGACCCTGCTCAGATCCATGCCCAGCTCACCTGGTCCTGCTTGCAGACTGTTGTCACTCCTCCCTGCCCGCTCACTGCCTGGACACAGAGAGCTTGTAGATGACTCTTCGTCATTTGTTTCCTCTCTGGCCAGCGGGGAAACTCATTTCAGAGTGACTGCTCCTAAGGGAGCTGCAGGATGCCCGGGTCATAGTTTTCCCCTTTAGCTGTACCTTTCCCCTTCTCAGAGTGTTAAACACACCTGCATGCTGGATATGCATAATGGGGAAAATTGGACCTTGGGAGAAGGCGCACCTCCTGTACTAAGGCAAGGTCCTCCAGAGAAACAGGGCCAATAGGATGTGTGTGGGGGCAGGAATAGAGCTGCAGATGGAGAGAATGGGGGAAAGAGAGGGTGGGACAAATGAGAGAGTAGTGTGGACATATATACGCTTAGTTCAGTTCAGTTCAATTTAGTCGCTCAGTGGTGTCCGACTCTTTGCGCTACCATGTGTAAAACAGCTAGCTAGTAGGAAGCTGCTGTATAACACAGGGAGCCCAGCCTGGTGCTCTGTGATGAACCAGAGGAGTAGGATGGGGATGGTGTGGGAGGGAGGCTCAGAAGGGAGGGGATTTTCTTATTGTTGTTCAGTTGATCAGTCGTGTCCAACTCTGTGACCCTATGGACTGCAGCGTGCCAGGCTTCCCTGTCCTTCACAGTCTCCCAGAGTTTGCTCAAGTTTATGTCCATTGAGTTAGTGATGCTATCTAATCATCTCATTCTCAGCTGCCCTCTTCTCCTTCTGCCTTCAATCTTTCCCAGCATACATATATCCCAGTGGATATATGTATACCTAAGCCAATTCGCATTGTACAGCAGAAACCAATACAACGTTGTAAAACAATTATCCTCCAATTAAAAACAAACTTAAAAATAAACTTTTAAAAGTGTAAAAAAAAAAAAAGATGTTTGTGTTGTGTATGCATGGAGAGAGAGAGGAGGGTTTTTAAGGAATTGGTTCATGTGATTTGAGGGACTAAGTTTGACATTTTCAGGGCAGACCAACAGGCTGGAATTGGAGACTCAGGGATGATTTGATGTTGTGATCTCAAGTCCAGAGTTCATTTGGAGGCAGACTTCCCTCTTCTTCTGAAGACCTCGAGCTTCCCTGGTGGCTAGTGGTAAAGAATCCACCTGCTAATGCAGGAGACTAGGGTTTGACACTTGGGTCTAGAAGACCCCCTGGGGAAGGAAATGAAAATCCACTCCAGTATTCGTGCCTGGAGAATCCCATGGACAGAGGAGCCTGGTGGGCAACTGTCCATGGGCTTGCAAAGAGTCAGACATGACTTAGAGCCTCAACAACTGGAGACTTCAGTCTTTTTTTCTTAAGGCTTTCAGCTGATTGAATGTGGCCCACCCACATTATGGAGGGCAATCTACTTTACTCAAGGTGTACCAGTTTAAATACTAATTTCCTCTAAAATGTGCCTTCACTGTGATATCTAGACTGTTGTTGCTGCTGCCGCTGCTAAGTCGCTTCAGTCGTGTCCGACTCTGTGTGACCCCATAGACAGCAGCCCACCAGGCTACCCCATCCCTGGGATTCTCCAGGCAAGAACACTGGAGTGGGGTGCCATTTCCTTCTCCAATGCACGAAAGTGAAGTCGCTTCAGTCGTGTCCGACTCTGTGTGACCCCTTGGACTGCAGCCTACCAGGCTTCTCCATCCATGGGATTCTCCAGGCAAGAGTACTGGAGTGGGGTGCCATTGCCTTCACTGTGATATCTAGACTAAGTGAAAGTGAAAGTCACTCAATCATGTCTGACTCTTTGCGACCCCATGGACTACACACTCCATGGAATTCTCCAGGCCAGAATACTGGAGTGGGTAGCCTTTCTCTTTTCCAGGGGATTTTCCCAACCCAGGGGTTGAACCCATGTCTCCCACATTCAGGTCGATTATTTACCAGCTGAGCTACAAATGAAGCCCAAGAATACTAGAGTGGGTAGCCTATTTCTTCTCCAGCCGATCTGCCCTACCCAGGAATCAAACCAGGGTCTCCTGCATTGCAGATGGATTCTTTACCAACTGAGCTATCAGGGAAGCCTGATATCTAGACTGGTGTTCAACAAAAACTGGGTACAATGGTATAGCCAAGTTGACATATGAAATTAACCATCACACCCAGGTGTGATGTGGAGTTGGGTTCACTCTGCCAGGCTCCTGGGTCATTTGCAGTGACTTAGCTCTTGGGCTCCTTGTCCTTCTCTGCCATCTGCCATCCTGGGGCCAGACCTCAACTAAGTTCTTAACTCAGGTACAGCCAAAGTAGTATAAAGTAGACAGAATCATTCTCTCAAACCCGTCAAACCAGCTCTGATTTATTTGCATGACAGTTTGCAGTTTTGTCATTAAAGTTCCTTTGGTAAAGAATTTCTTCATTCCTCAAACACTGAAATCTTTGTTTATTTATTTAAAAAGTTAATAGAATGACAACATGGAAATGCAAGGTAAGTGACTGGCTACCAGACAATAAAGGAAGACAATAATACTATCCGATAATTTGATGCTCAAAAACACTGAGTTCAGAGCATGACAGGAGTTTTGGGGATGTCAATGTATGATGGGAATAAATGGGTGATACTGAGCCAGGGAACCTGTGTGATGCTCTATGGGTCCATATGTGGCAGAGAATATTTTCAGCTGTAGTGATTTGGTTAGATCTACCTAGGCTCTTAATCTCAGATTCATTAAAACTGTTTTGAGGGGTGAGATTTATGATTTCATCCATTAAATGTTTTCTAAATTTTACTTCTCTCCTCTCTTCCCATTCTAAAGTCATCCCCTTTTCTTTTTTCAATCTTTCCCCTTCAGAAAGTTCAGCCAGTGCTAGAACTCTTTTGGAAGCCAGGCTTCTGTCACGAAATAATGCCTGGTGATTTTGATACTGCTAACTTATTTTACACAATAAACTAGCTCTGGCTTCATAGTCTACTGTGAAATGTTAACTTCTAATTCTGCCTACTAACAGTATGTGACCCTATAAACTGTAGCCCATTCAGCCAGTGGTAGAACTCTTTTGGAAGCCAGGCTTCTGTCACGAAATAATGCCTGGTGATTTTGATACTGCTAACTTATTTTACACAATAAACTAGCTCTGGCTTCATAGTCCACTGTGAAATGTTAACTTCTAATTCTGCCTACTAACAGTATGTGACCCTATAAACTGTAGCCCACCAGGCTCCTCTGTCCATGGGATTCTCCAGGCAAGAATACTGGAGAGGGTATCCATGCCCTTCTCCAGGGGATCTTCTTGACGCAAGGATCAAACCCGGATCTCTGGCACTGCAGGCAAATTCTTTATCATTTGAACTTTCTGAAAAGCCCCTGTACTGATGTATTGATGTGCTTACCGTATAATTCACAACACTATTTTTTTTGTTCTTCTAGCTTTATTGAGAGGTAATTGACAGACACTACTGTGTAAGTTTAAGATGTCCATCATAAAGATTTGACTCACATATGTCATGAAAAAATCACCACAATAAGTTTAGTGGCCATCCACATCTCATACAGAGAGAAAATTAAAGAAACAGAAAAAAAATTTTTCTGTGTAATGAGAACTCTTAGGATTTACTCTCTTAACAATTTTCATATATAACATATAGCAGTGTTAATTATATTCATCGTGTTATACATTACATCCATAGCATCTTATCCTAAGTTACATTCATAACATCTTTTTTAGTTTTTGTTACTCTAGCATATTTTTGAAAATGTATTTATTTTAATTGAAAGATTATTGCTTCACAGTGTTGTGCTGGTTTCTACCAAACAGCAACATCAGTCATAGGTTTACCCTTGTCCCCTCTCACTTGAACCTCCCTCCCACCTCCCTTCCTATCCCACCCCTCTAGGTTGTTGCCGAGCCCCCAGCTTGAGTTCCCTGGGTCATACAGCAAATCCCCATTAGCTATCTATTTCACGTATGGTGATGTATGTTTCCATATTACTCTCTCCATACACCCCACCCTCATTTGTAACTTAAAAAAAAAAAAAATCCCACTAGGTTTAAAAAAAAAGTTATACTATGGATCCATATTGGAACTAAGTCAAGCCTTTGACTTTAGAACACAATGACACAGAACCCAAGAGTATCATCATACTGAAAGTGTGTTCCAAGTCTTAATTGCTTGTGCAGTGCATAGTCTTCTGAATCTGAGCAATCTGAAAGCATTTGTACCCATTAGGAAATGGTACATCATCAGTATCCAATTTTCTTCTGTGGCCATTTAATGGACATGTGTAGTGCTGAATACCTAAGCAACAGACTCTAAGAAAAGGATGTAGTCCAATCTTCAGCTCCCTTGTCTTAGATGTTATTTCTCGTGGTAATATGGGAATTTTAATATTCATCCCCTTTCTAATTTTCATAGTCTCCCCAACTACCACTAGCGAGAACTTTGTATAATAACCTAACTGATTGCTTGAGACCCTTAGCAGACTAAGAAAGGGGGTACTAGCATCTAGTCTTAGTGAGATCAGTGCAAATGCGTAGCACTGTGGCCAATGCACAGATCAAATGGGTTTTTTGTGTGTGTATGTCCAGGTGAGTAGTTGTCTAATTTTGTTACCTATTAGATTTTTGAAATCCTATTGCTTGACTGTATCTCAGATCCACAGAATTAGAATATCTGGAGGGAAGCAGGCATTGGTAGTTTTAAAAAATTTATTCTATTGAAGTATAGTTGATTTACAATGCTGTGCTAACTTCTGCTGTACAGCAAAGTGATTCAGTTATACATATATATAGAGATATAGATTCCTTACATATATACACACTTTTTAATATTCTTTTCTATTATGGTTTATCACAGGATGTTGGCTGTGGTTCCCAGTTCTATACAGTAGGTGGTGGTTGTTGTCGTTGTTCCGTTGCTAAGTTGTGTTTGACTCTGCAACTGCACGGACTGTAGCCTGCCAGGCTCCTCTGTCCATGGGATTTTCCAGGTAAGAATACTCGAGTGGGTTGCCGTTTCCTCTTCCAGGGGATCTTCCTGACCTGGGGATTGAACCTGCATCTCCTGCATTGGTAGGTGAATTCCTTACCGCTGAGCCACCTGGGATGTTTGTAAGGACATGGAATTCTCCTACCTATGAAAATCCCCCACCTTTTGTTTTTCATTTTCCAAAGTCAAAGACCTTTGAACTGTAATCTAGTCCCTAAGAACTCCTGGAAGTTTCAAATATTTCTTTGGAGGATTTTGAAGGAATATCTTTCTAGAAGGGTGGAGAGACTCATAACCAATATTGAAGAAGGAAAAGTTAAGAGATGAAGAAGGGGAAACTCCCTTATTTTCCTTGGATCTTATTCAAATGGACATCTCCTGAGTTTAGGATCAAGTTGTATCTTGGATTCAGGTGATATTCTCTTCCTTAGCATATTGATCCCAAACTCAGAGACCAAGGAATTATTACCAGACTTCTAAAAACCCACCCAATCACCAAGTCTTTGATGGAAGGCTGACTAAACAATGTATCACACACAGATGTATGACAATCCAATATCTATAGAAATGGCATCTTTAATGAAATACAAAGATATTTAAATCCACTATAGAATTTATGCTAGATTTTTCAATATGAGCTTTATTTGGTTTACAAATAATAGAAAAAAAAATAATAGAAAAAGCAATTTTAAAAAAACAGCAGAAACCTGCAAGATTTCTTTTTTATATATTACTCATACTTATTATTGCCCACTCCTTCTTGAGGTAGACATTGTTTATAGCTGATTCAGCTGTAATAGCAGATCTAATAGGAAGAATTTGCTCACAGATGGGCAAGCAGAGGAAAAAGATCAGTGGGTCTAAACAAGGGTGCAGTCTCAGGGTCCAGCTGCCTGCACTTCATATGGAGATTCTTGGTCTTGTTTGGAAGCTCTGGGTTTTGTTTTTATGGAAGACTCCATTCTGGGGCTTCCCTGGTGGTTCAGTGATTAAGGCTCTGAGCATCCACTGCAGGGGGCAGTTTTGATCCCTGATGGGGAACTAAGATCCTAAATGCCGCCAAAAAAAAAAAAAGGCCTGAAAAAAAAGGCTTCCATCCTGACTCTGATTCAAGGTCAGAGATATTTGAGAGAAATTTCCTTGGAAGCAGTCTCTGGTAGCAACATAAAGGTAAACACACAGACAAAATCCTGGACCAGAATAGTCATTCACTCATTCAACAATCTTGACTATCAATTATAAGTAATAGTTGCTCAGTCGTACCCAGCTCTTTGTAACCCCATGGTCTGCAGCCCACCAGGCTCCTCTGTCCATGGGATTCTCCAGGCAAGAATACTGGAGTGGGTCGCCAATTCCTTCTCCAGGGAATCGTCCCTATTCAGGGATTGAATCCGTGTCTCCTGCATTGGCAGGTGGATTCCTTACCACTGAGCCACCAGAGTAGCCCTACATGTAAATGTATTAGTGACCAAACACAAGGGTAAAAGTATCAGCATGGAGTATTATCAGGACCAGACTGAAAGTGACAGTGACCTAAACAAGAGAAAGAGTCAGTCATTTATCTTCCGTTTCACATCAAACTTGACTTCAGGTTAGCCAAAGAATAGACAAAGGAAGACTTATCCTTCTCAACATCTCCATCTGTTCCCTCAGAGCCCAAGAATGACACAGGAAATGATTGCAAGCCACTGAGGTTGGAGGAGGGGATGACCGCTGGTGACCGTGCCTCATGACTCACCCGAACTAGACGTAGGCTCCCCCGACGGTGGCTGGATGGTTCCTCATACACCCTCCTCAGGTGCAGCCATTCCCAGGCACTGTGAGTCATTATCATGAGATGCCTGCCTCTGCTCCCGCCCTGGCCCTGTGCCAAATCAAATGCACTGGCCACAGCGCCCTGAGCCTTGTTTACCTTGAAAACCTGGCTCAGCCCCTGAAGTCCATGCATTATCGATGCGCAGGCTGTACATGGGCAGCATGGCAGCAGGCTGGGTCCCACTTTCCTACCCGTGTACCCACTGTCCCTCTTTGTTCCCAGCACTGAGCAGCATCTGACAGTGCCAGGTGATCCACCTTTGCGCAATCCTCCTAACATTCTTTCTTAAAAGGAAGGATATTCTTTTTCTTCTTTTTTAAAATGAAAGTATTAGTCGCTCAGTCTTGTCTGACTCTTTGCAAACCCAGGGACTGTAGCCCACCAGGCTCCTCCGTCCATGGAATTCTCCAGGCAAGAATATTGGAGTAGGTTGCCATTCTTCAGGGGATCTTCCTGACCCAGGGATTGAACCCAAGTCTCCTGCATTGCAGGCAGATTCTTTACCTCTGAGCCATTGTACATTTATTTATTTATTTGGCTGTGCCGGGTCTTAGTTGAGACATGCTGGATCTTCCATCTTCCACGTGGCCTGTGGAATCTAGTTCCCTGATTAGGGATCGAACCCAAGCCCCCTACACTGGGAGCATGGAGTCCTAGCTAGTGGACCATGAGGGAAGTCCCTCTCCTAACTTATTTTAAGCATGTAACTGACATCTGCTTTTACCATGCTTAACCAGATGCTCTTGGTAGCAAAGTGCAGAGCTGTGTAATCCACACACTCAGCCTCCGAGGGGTGTTTGTGTGTGTGTTTGTTGCAGAGGGTGGTGTTGCTGAAGACTGTGTGTGGTGGAGTGTTTTTACTAACACCAGCTCACCAATTCATTGCCTCAGCTTCACCCAAATTTCATGCCTTAATCAGCATCCATTTGCCTATGCCCAGTCCAAAGGCTGGGCTTCCCAGGTGTCTCAGTGGCAAAGAATCCACCTGCTAATGCAGCCAATGCAGGAGATGTGGGATCGATCCCTGGGTCTGGAAGATCGCCTGGAGAAGGGCATGGCAACCCACTCCAGTATTCTTGCCTGGAGAATCCCATGGACAGAGGAGCCTGTCAGGCTACAGTCCATGGGGTCACAAAGAATTGGACACTACTAGAGCAATTTCGGAGGAGGCAATGGCACCCCACTCCAGTACTCTTGCCTGGAAAATCCCATGGACGGAGGAGCCTGGTGGGCTGCAGTCCATGGGGTTGCTAAGAGTTGGACTCGACTGAGCAACTTCACTTTCCCTTTTCACTTTCATGCATTGGAGAAGGAAATGGCAACCCACTCCAGTATTCTTGCCTGGAGAATCCCAGGGATGGGGTAGCCTGGTGGGCTGCCATCTATGGGGTCACACAGAGTCAGACATGACTGAAGCGTCTTAGCAGCAGTAGCAGCAGAGCAACTTGGCACTCATGCAGGAAGGGTTTCATGGAATGTGGGATTTTTAGATCTAATAGTGGGAAAGTCCCAGCAAAACTGGGACAGATTGGTTACCCTATGACCCCGGATGTCTTGAGAAGGTACCATAGTTGATTTGAAATCCATCTGAATCATTTTTGTCCACTTGGTCATATTCTTTCTAGCTTTGCCCAGGTCAAAGCATTTTGAGTGTGAAGTAGAACAGATACATTTTGCAGTTCCTTATATGATTTATATGGGAGGACTTGATAGGGAAACACTTTGCAATACACACACACACACAGTCTAAAAGCTACCATGGATGGCTCTGGTCCCCAGCCCTTTGCAGAGTATTTGTCATAGGAGCTTGATAAATATTCGATACACCGTTGAACCAAGTTTAACTGAGTACAGGATTGGATCACATTAAAAAACCTCAGGGTTAGAAAAATCTGGAGGAACTGGAGATATCTCTTCCAGATATCCTACAGAGCAGGAAACAGCAAGACTTCATAACCTTACCATGTAGCTTACCACCTTTGGTGACCAAATTGATCTTCAATAGACAGGGTGGTCTGCCACCTAGTGGTAAATGTTAACATTGCTCCCTGGTAAACCACAATTCCTGTGTTGGTTGGGTGAATTTACTGAACATGGAATTACAGTGGGTCAGGACTGGGTGAGTCCCAATACTATGACTAACCACTAAAGTAAAGAAACATGATAAAGAATATATTTTAATGATTTTTGAATCCTTTTATATAAGAAAACCCATAAGAGGATAAGGGAAAAGACAAAACTAAAATCCGTAGAATGCTGATGTGAACTAAACATTCTATATAGATTTCTTTACCTCACAACAACTTTGTAATGTGGGTAGTATTGTGTCTATTTTACAGGTGACAAAATGGATCTTCAGAGACGTTAAGACATTTCTCTGAGATTAAAGATTATGGGTATGGCACAATTATTCTTGGCTCCAAAGCATGAAGTCAGGCTGTTGTTACACTACATTTTCCCAAACATTTAAAAGATCACTTAAAAATTAACTTTATTGTATTATAGCTCACATACACATCATTGTATGTGTTTAACATTTTATTTTTTAATTGGAGTATAATTGCTTTACAATGTTGTGTTAGTTTCTGCTGTACAACAACATGAATCAGCCATAAGTACACACAAATCCCCTCCCTCTTGTTCCTCCCTCCCACACCCACCACCCCACCCCTCTAGGTCATCACAAAGCACAGAGCTGAGCTTCCTGGGCTTTATAGCAGCTTCCCACTAACCATCTATTTTGGCACCCCACTCCAGGACTCTTGCCTGGAAAATCCCATGGATGGAGGGGCCTGGTGGGCTATACAGTCCATGGGGTCATGAAGAGTTGGACACAACTGAGCGACTTCACTTTCACTTTTCACTTTCATGCATTGGAGAAGGAAATGACAACCCACTCCAGTGTTCTTGCCTGAAGAATCCCAGGGACAGGGGAGCCTGGTGGGTTGGAGCCCAGCCTGGTTGGTTGCCGTCTATGGGGTCGCACAGAGTCGGACATGACTGAAGTGACTTAGCAGTAGTAGTAGCATATATTTATATATCAAACTCAAACCCCCAATTTATCCCACCCTCTCCTTCCAGCCCTATGTCCACTTGTTGGTTCTCTATGTCTGTGTTTTATGTTGAAGTAATTGTATACTCATAGGAAGTTGCAAACATTTTATACCTTCTGTAACTATAGTAATACTATCAAAGCCAGGAAATTAATATTGCTACAATATATGTGTGAGTACTTTTTATTTGGTCATGTATAAATTCATGCAACCCAGCTGCAATCAAGAGATAGTATTATTCCTTCACCACAAATGCCCTGTAAAGTCACCCCATTCTGTGTATATCTTAGCCTTTTGTAGGGATATTGTGGGCTAGAAATGCCTGAGCTATACTGTGCTTGATAAGCCCCATCTTATCATCTCCCCTTTTGGAGCCAGAGTTGCAACTGGACTGACCCTTATGGTTCTTATTATGATTACATACATATATCGTCAAAAGCCATCTGGGAACTTTGAAAAAACAAAGTTTATTACACTGGAGGGTACACAGCATATCTTGGGCCACACAGCAAGGTCACAGGAGAGAGCGAAAGAGAATATGGACCTAGGGTTCAGTCTTTATTGGGGTTGAGGATGGGATGCCTAGGGTTTCTCAGGTTTACTCTTCTGGGAATTAAAACATGGAAAGAAAGAAGCAGGGTTGCTCACTCAAATGAGTTGTTGAGGTCGGTCAGGGCTTTCCAAAAGGGGAACTTCTTGTGTGGGGCAGCCTGGCTCTTTATCTGGTTGTGTTACAAGTAGCATGTGTGTTTAAGATGAGCACCTTTGAAACAGAGGCCTCAGCCTTCAAAAGCTTAATGTCAGACACTTATATTTTACACGAAGAAGAGCTAATAGTCAGTTACTTGCAATATACACACCCCAACTCTCCCTTCCACCATTCCTAAACCTTGGTGGCCCTTAATCAACTCTCCATGTCTAGAATGTCGTTTGACAATGTTAGTTAACTGGAATCATACAATATGTGATCTTTTCAAATGGACTTTTTTTTTTTTTNGATCTTCAATAGACAGGGTGGTCTGCCACCTAGTGGTAAATGTTAACATTGCTCCCTGGTAAACCACAATTCCTGTGTTGGTTGGGTGAATTTACTGAACATGGAATTACAGTGGGTCAGGACTGGGTGAGTCCCAATACTATGACTAACCACTAAAGTAAAGAAACATGATAAAGAATATATTTTAATGATTTTTGAATCCTTTTATATAAGAAAACCCATAAGAGGATAAGGGAAAAGACAAAACTAAAATCCGTAGAATGCTGATGTGAACTAAACATTCTATATAGATTTCTTTACCTCACAACAACTTTGTAATGTGGGTAGTATTGTGTCTATTTTACAGGTGACAAAATGGATCTTCAGAGACGTTAAGACATTTCTCTGAGATTAAAGATTATGGGTATGGCACAATTATTCTTGGCTCCAAAGCATGAAGTCAGGCTGTTGTTACACTACATTTTCCCAAACATTTAAAAGATCACTTAAAAATTAACTTTATTGTATTATAGCTCACATACACATCATTGTATGTGTTTAACATTTTATTTTTTAATTGGAGTATAATTGCTTTACAATGTTGTGTTAGTTTCTGCTGTACAACAACATGAATCAGCCATAAGTACACACAAATCCCCTCCCTCTTGTTCCTCCCTCCCACACCCACCACCCCACCCCTCTAGGTCATCACAAAGCACAGAGCTGAGCTTCCTGGGCTTTATAGCAGCTTCCCACTAACCATCTATTTTGGCACCCCACTCCAGGACTCTTGCCTGGAAAATCCCATGGATGGAGGGGCCTGGTGGGCTATACAGTCCATGGGGTCATGAAGAGTTGGACACAACTGAGCGACTTCACTTTCACTTTTCACTTTCATGCATTGGAGAAGGAAATGACAACCCACTCCAGTGTTCTTGCCTGAAGAATCCCAGGGACAGGGGAGCCTGGTGGGTTGGAGCCCAGCCTGGTTGGTTGCCGTCTATGGGGTCGCACAGAGTCGGACATGACTGAAGTGACTTAGCAGTAGTAGTAGCATATATTTATATATCAAACTCAAACCCCCAATTTATCCCACCCTCTCCTTCCAGCCCTATGTCCACTTGTTGGTTCTCTATGTCTGTGTTTTATGTTGAAGTAATTGTATACTCATAGGAAGTTGCAAACATTTTATACCTTCTGTAACTATAGTAATACTATCAAAGCCAGGAAATTAATATTGCTACAATATATGTGTGAGTACTTTTTATTTGGTCATGTATAAATTCATGCAACCCAGCTGCAATCAAGAGATAGTATTATTCCTTCACCACAAATGCCCTGTAAAGTCACCCCATTCTGTGTATATCTTAGCCTTTTGTAGGGATATTGTGGGCTAGAAATGCCTGAGCTATACTGTGCTTGATAAGCCCCATCTTATCATCTCCCCTTTTGGAGCCAGAGTTGCAACTGGACTGACCCTTATGGTTCTTATTATGATTACATACATATATCGTCAAAAGCCATCTGGGAACTTTGAAAAAACAAAGTTTATTACACTGGAGGGTACACAGCATATCTTGGGCCACACAGCAAGGTCACAGGAGAGAGCGAAAGAGAATATGGACCTAGGGTTCAGTCTTTATTGGGGTTGAGGATGGGATGCCTAGGGTTTCTCAGGTTTACTCTTCTGGGAATTAAAACATGGAAAGAAAGAAGCAGGGTTGCTCACTCAAATGAGTTGTTGAGGTCGGTCAGGGCTTTCCAAAAGGGGAACTTCTTGTGTGGGGCAGCCTGGCTCTTTATCTGGTTGTGTTACAAGTAGCATGTGTGTTTAAGATGAGCACCTTTGAAACAGAGGCCTCAGCCTTCAAAAGCTTAATGTCAGACACTTATATTTTACACGAAGAAGAGCTAATAGTCAGTTACTTGCAATATACACACCCCAACTCTCCCTTCCACCATTCCTAAACCTTGGTGGCCCTTAATCAACTCTCCATGTCTAGAATGTCGTTTGACAATGTTAGTTAACTGGAATCATACAATATGTGATCTTTTCAAATGGACTTTTTTTTTTTTTCCCACTCAGTGTAATGCTCTGAGGTCCATGCATACTGTTGGGGGTATCAGTAGTTCATTCTTTTCAATTGATGAGTCAAGTTCCATGGAAAGTATGTGCCACATTTTTTTAACCTTTCACCCATTGAAGGGCCTTTTGTTAATAGCTGTTTCCAGTTTTTAGTATTACAAATAAAGTTTTGATGAACAGTCACATATAGCTTTTTGTGTGGATGTGGGTTTCCATTTCTCTGGACTAAACATCTAGGAGTGCAATTGCTGGGTCATATTCTAGGTGTGTGTTTTTTTTTAAAGTAAATTAAGTTTGCCAAGCTCTTTCCAGAGGGTATACCATTTTACATTTCCACCAGAAATATAAGAGCAATTCCTTTTCTTCACATCTTCTCCATCATTTGTTATTGTCATCTATTTTTTATTTTATTTTATTTATTTTTGGCTGTGCTGAGTCTCTGGTGCTGCATGGACTTTTCTCTAGTTATGGCAAGTGGGGGCTTCTCGTTGCAGTGGTTGCTCTGGTTGTGAATCACAAGCTCTAGGGCGTGCAAGCTTCAGTGGGTGCAGCTTGTGGGCTCAGTAGTTGGCATGGGCTTAGTTGCTCCACGGCATACGGGATCTTCTTGGACCAGGGATGGAACCTGCATCTCCTGCACAGGCAGGCAGATTCTTTACCACTGAGTCATGGCTTTCCAGGTGGTGCTAGTGGTGAAGAGCCTGCCTGCTAATGCAGGAGTTGTAAGAGACCTAGATTTGATCCCTGGGTTGGGAAGATCCCCTGGAGGAGGGCATGGCCACCCACTCCAGTATTCTTGCCTGGAGAATCTCATGGACAGAGGAGCCTGGTAGGCTACAGTCCATGGGGTTGCAAAGAATTGGAGACGACTGAATCAACTTACATGCATGCACACACCAGAGAAACCCATCCATTTTTATTTTAGCTGTTTTAATCGGCATGAAGTGATATCTCAGTATGGTCTTGTTACCTGTGTCCGGCCACAAGACACGATCAAGATAAAAGGTGGGAGAAGTGGGGGCTTTATTGGAGACGACTGAATCAACTTACATGCATGCACACACCAGAGAAACCCATCCATTTTTATTTTAGCTGTTTTAATAGGCATGAAGTGATATCTCAGTATGGTCTTGTTACCTGTGTCCGGCCACAAGACACGATCAAGATAAAAGGTGAGAGAAGTGGGGGCTTTCCTGGTAGCCTGCTGATGCAGGAGACCCAGGCTCAACCCCTGGTTTGGGAGGATCCCACATACTGTGGAGCAACTAAGCCTGTGCTCTGGAGCCTGGGAGCTACAGCTACTGAAGCCTGTGCGCCTTAGCACACGTGCTCTGCAACAAGAGAAACCACTTCAATGAGAAGCCTGTGCACCGCAACTAGAGAGTAGCCCCTGCTCTTGGCAACTAAAGAGAAGCCATGCACAGCAACAAAGACCCAGCACAGCCAAAAAGAAAAAAGAAAAAAACCTGGGGAAGGGAGAATTTATCATTTGTGTCAAGTAAAGAGAACAACAGAGATCTTGCCCAAAGCAGCACTGATGCTGAAAGCTCAGACTTTGTGCACAAGTGCCAAATCAAATCTGAGACAAGAGTTTTAAGTGAAGTAGAAGAGAATAGCTTTATGACCAACCTAGATAGCATATTGAAGAGCAGAGACATTACTTTGCCAACAAAGGTCCGTCTAGTCAANCCCCTTCTCCGAACTGAATCCAGCTTCGCAAGTGCTGCCCCAGGACCTCTGCCCCGACTCAGACCCCTCAGTCAGCCCTGTCCAGGGCTGACACCTCTGGCCTAACAACTCCCCTGTTTCAGCAGCAGGAGCTGGGAGGGATGCTGATGAGAATGACCGGGCGGGAGAAGCACTACAGGGAAGCTGAGTGGAGGGCACCATGGTTCTGAACTTCCCCTCCCCAGCAGACAAGCTGTGACCGTCCCTGAAGGTGGTCCAGGGCTGCACGGCGGTCTGCAGGGAGATCTAGGAAGGAGCCGGCTCCAGACCTGGACGCGCCACGCCTCACATCTGGGGTTCTCCCACAGGCTGCCTCCTCGAGCCGCCTGCTGAGTGTGCAGACACCATCAGGCAGCTCAGAATGCCAGCGAAGCAGCAGGGCATATCCTGTAGAGAACCCTCGGGCGCGGCCTATAAAATACGCGCAAGCCTGAGCAAGACCCAAAGGCGTCCTTCCACTGACACCCAGGCTGACACAGCCCCTCTCCAGGTGTGCGACCATGGGCAGGCTCTCCCTAATCTATAAAAGGAAGGAGCTGGGCTAGGATGCCCCACGTCTGGCTGGTCATAGATCCTTTGGAAAGCTTGTTCAGAAACAGATTCCTAGGTCCCCTCCTCCAGAAAAACTGGGAGAGGGAGGAATCCGGACATCTGCATTTCCCCCAAAACTGCTTGGGGAACCACTGGACGGAACTCTCAGCACAGTGTGTGGGTAAAGAGCAGCAAGGTTTGCACACAGGGGGACCTAGAGTCCTCAAGAAGGAACAGGACAAGCTGCCACCCTATGCCCGCCTTAGGACTGGCCCCCCTGTACCCTTCAAAACAGCCCTGTTCCCCACAGAAGAGCCAGCTCTCAGGGGAATGTTAAGGGTGTCCCCTCCTGCTTGTTCCCAAGGCTGTGCCCCAAAGTTAGAAAGGAAGCCGTGGGCCTGCCCTGCCCTAAGCCTGACCGGCATCTCCGCTTCCAAGGAAACATCGGAACAGCCGGTTGTGAGTGAATATGTCCACGCTGAGTGGAGGAGGTCCTTAGGTTTTCCCCGGGGTCTCCACTCGGGTGGGGAGTAGGGTGGGGACCAGGCTCCACAGCTAGTCAGTAGGTCTCCACAGAGGTGGCCAGGGACATCCCTGTCGGCTGCCCTTGGGAAAGCAAGGAAGCAGCCTGGAGGGAGAAGACCAGAGACCCTCCCTCCGCGGGGCTGGATTAAAGCCGAACGGGGGCGGGGCTGCTCAAGTGGGCGGGCAGGCGGGGGAGGAGAACCCAGCTCTGGCCCAGGCATTTCAAAAATTTGCTCCTTTTCCACTTAAACTCCCCACTCCCTCCAAGACTGTGCCTCCTAGAATGGCATTTCCGCTTTGGAATCCAGGCCCCGGGATCTGTGCCCCACTGTGCTGGAAGGGGAGGGGTTGAAGGGGGAGCGGAGTGCCCCCTCGCAGGCCTGCCTTGGGGAACTGGGGGAGGGGCGCCCATTGGGCAGCTCCGGGGGTCTGTGGGGGAGCAGACCCTCCCAGGCCAACGGCCAAGGGACGCAGCCCCCAGGACAGCGCTCAGGCCAGCACTGGGCTAAGGCCTCCATGATCACGTGCTCATCTCGTGCCCACAGTGATCCTACACAACAGGCTTCCCAATTCGCCCCATTTTCCAGATGAAGAGGCTGAGACCCAGTTTCCCCTGCCCCCCTTGCCCCTCTCCAGAGTGCAGTCCCGGAAGGGAGGGCTGGCGGGGCTGCTATAGCACACCCACGTTGAACCCCCTGCAGCACCTTCAGGACCTGCAGGGCAGAAGAGGTCGTGGAACACCAGTGCCCAGGAAGCCAAGGACCCTGCCGCACTCAGAGGCCCCAGAGGACAAGTATGTGAGACCCAAGCACCATCCTCAGACACAAGTGACCTCAGAACAGGCCCAGGAGCGCCCCTCCCACACGAAGACCAGCCCCACAGGGTGAGCGCACCGAAGCTGGCAGAGCGCGGGCTCCTCCCAGAGCACCATGGTCACCCCAGTGGCCTGCCCCTCTGCCAGGTTGCAGGTGAGCTCACAGCTGGGGTGTCCCCCCAGGCTCTGGGGGAGCAGCTGTCTGTGCAGGGCCGATGGTGGCCTGCACCCCAGGCCGCTGGTTCCTGTGCATCCATCATGGGCCTGCTGGGGCAGGCGCTGCTGGTGATCCTAGGCCCTGAGTAAGGAGACCTGGCACATGCTCTCTGGGCTTTAGGGGGTCTCATTCTCCACGTCAGACCCACAGGACAAAGAACGGTTCTTGCTTTAGCCCCAACAATGTCTGTGGCAGTATTTATAACAGCAAACAAAGAGGGGCATAACGTAAGTGCCCAGCTATAGCAGACTGGTTGGGCCACCAGAACCTCTCAATGGAATCCTGTGCAGCTATTAAGATGGCCATTTTCAAAGGCTAAAATCATGCAAGAAAATGCTGATGCCAAGTGAAGCATGGACTGAAATGGCTAGCTCCGAGTGGCTCGGACAGCTGCCTTCTCCTAAGCCTGGGCTTTCCCAGCAGCACTGAAGGGGGCCAGCCGGCTTCGGGCGCAGCAGCAGGAAAGGATTTCCTGAGGCCGGAGGTGAGGGCTGCCAGCCGCAGGGACAGGAAGAAACGATGCCTCTGGAAGGCCACGGTGGATGCCCGGCCCCTGGGCTGGCCATACACACCGGCAGGCTCCATGGCAGCCTGTGAGCCGGAGCCAGCTCTGCGGGTGAGGGGGCAGGACCCCACGTGGGCCCGGCTGCACCGAGAACCGCTGTCACACGGCCACCGCCACACACACCGCCCTCCCGGGGCCAGGACAGAACCATCCCCACCCAGAGGCTCGGACAGGGGCAGGGCCTTGCCCCGTCACACCTCCAGGAAGTGACAGAGCCACAAAGTGCAAACCGGCTACCAGGCCGTGATCCCACAGAAGAGCACCCCAGGGGACCTCAGACAGAGCAGACCCCGGGGGCTGGAGGCAAGAAGTCTTGCCTCCAGTGGAGAAACCACGGGTGTCCACGTGTCATTATGGTGGTGACCAGCTGTGGGGCGGGCTCCAGTCCCCCCACAGGGCCCCGGGTCAGCCCCCAGGAGCCTGGGTGCAAGGGTGGGACCAGGGCAGAGGGGTGGGGGCTGAGGCAGGCCTGGGGGGTGCACAGCCTGGATCCCTGCCAATCCTGTGCCCCCACCTTCCAGCAGCTCCCTCCCCGGCTCTCAGGCTCTTTCAAGGGCAGCACAGTCTCCTAATATTTTAATTGCTTTTCTAATCTGAAAATTAAGCAGGCGCAGAGACACCTGCAGGGAGGTGCTGGCTTCAGAGAGGGGCTCTGCTCACACGGCTGGGGCGCTTCCCAGGGGCTCTGTCTCAGCCCTGGGTGCGGACCCCAGTAGCCTGAGTGCCCCTTCTCTTCTGTACCCCCTCCCAGTGTGACTCAGAGAACCAACAACCAGAGAGGCCTGTCCCCCGCTGGCACTGGGACCCCCGTCCCCGGGTCCTCGCCCCCCCGCTGGCACTGGGACCCCCGTCCCCAGGTCCTCGCCGCCCCCCTCAAGGGGAGGGGCGACGGCACATGCCATCTGCCACCCCCACCTGCTTCTGCCGGAGGACAGGTGCCGACACCCATCGCGGCCCCCAAGGGGCAGCGGTGTGGCCCTGACATCAGTGGGGGTCGGGGGGCCGGTGGGGTCACAGGAGGGGACTTCGGGAGCCCAGGCCAGCGTGAAAGCAGAGATAGCACAGCCACGGCGGCCCTCACCCGCACCTGCCCCAGCCTGCAGGGGGCTCCACGCGCCCCGGGCCCACCAGTCCTCGTCCAGGTTGGCCTGTAAGCCAGGAGCTCTGATTCCACCGGTGTGGGGCCCTCCATGGTCACTGCTTCTCTCAGAGCCTCTGGGACTGGCCAGGACGCTGCAGGAACACTCATGCCTCTGCCTTACACCCCAGCCCTGCCCCACCAGGCACACTGCCGGGCACCCACACTTCATGCACAAGTGCCCTCCAGTAAGCCACACCCCCCCGCCCTCCCAGCCCTGTGTTTTTGCATCCCCTGAACGGTTCTGCAGCAAAAACCTTTCTGCAAGGCCCAGGTGCCCCCAGACGCCCAGCCATCGCAGAGAGGTGGGCAAGGTCTTCCCTCAGCCCGGGGACTGGGGTGTGGCCCTAATGGGGTCTTTCAGGACACATCCTCCAGCACCCGCTCCCCGCTTGGACACCACTGCCAGAAAACAAGTCCTCATCCTCGGGGAACGTCCACTCCAAGGTGGGTGCCGGGGGCAAGCGGAGAGACACGGAAATGTCTAGGGGGAACGGCACAGAGAGGGGCTTCTTTATACAGATGCTAGGGGTCCTCGCTGAGGAGGTGGCATCTGAGCAGCGTGTGACTCTTGCTCAGGCTCACTATACAGAAAACAGTAAGTCAAGGTTTTTAAAAAATAGCACAGGCATGCCAACAACTGCCTGGGTGTGAAGTACAGCACGCGGAGCAGGAGAGGCTCTCAGGCCAGCCTCCCCCATTGCAGCTTCCTGAGGGGTCGGGTGTCCTCGGGACCTGCGGACTGACTGCCTGGCGGGGAACCTTGGCGGGCAGCCAGCGACAAAGTGGGGAGTCCAGGAATCCGTCCAGACCAGGCAGGGTGGAGAGACAGGGGCCGCTCCCAGGAGAGCTCCATCTGCTCCTAGAAGCCTCTCCCCACCAGGAGCTCTGGCAGGTACGGGACCTGGGAAGAGGGGATTCAAGCCCTGGATACCTGGGGAGGGCTGTGGACAAGAAGGCACGGGTCACAGGGCTCGAACAATCACGGTACTTTGGGCAACTCAGCATTTAGGGAACACAGACACCTCTGGGCATGCCTCAAGGCACACAGCCCTGGATATCAGGTTTTATAAAATACTGAAATAGGTTATTATACCACCCCCAAAACTAGTATGTTCCAGTATTAAAAGCCCTCCACACAGAAGGACTAGAGACAGACATCCATCAGCAAGAGAGCAGGACATACATAAACTCAGAGTCAGAAGTGGACTGCTCAGCACAGCAGCGAAGACAGAGCTATTGATACATACCCTGTGGGTGAGAATCTCAAAATCATTTTGCTGAATGAAGTCAGACCCCAAAGAGTATACACTATAATATGCTTCCGCTTGCATCAACTTCAAAAATAGGTGAAACCTTGCCAGGATGAGAGAAATCACAATGCTGACCACCGTAGAAATGAACGCAACACTGTAAAATCAACTACACACCAACAACAGATGAACTTCCTAAAACAAGATCATGGGATAATCATAGTTTTTCCTCCTGGGAAAAAAAAAGAAAAAACAAAACCAGAATGTTGACCATTTTATAGGGCTGGGGCACATTTGACAGTAAGGTAGTACTCGGGAACTTTCTGAGATGATGGAGAGGTTCATCATCTTGATTAGATTGATGGTTACATGGGGTCTACATTAGTCAAAACTTATCCAACTGTACACCTAACATCTGTCCATTTTACTACATAGAAAACCTTCTCAGTTAAGAGAGTCTCAACTGGTAAAAATAAATCACAGAGGAAACAATAAAAAGCATTAGGACTACCCAAAAGTAAGTATTACAATCCTAAACCCACCGCGTTACCCTTTTTGCCCTAGCCATCAGGGAGCTTCAAGTTAAATTTGTATGCCTACCTTCCCCATACATTATAAAGTTCTGGATTTTGTGATGATCCCAAACTCGGCCTTCACTATAATCTGTTTCAAATCCTTACTGGAATTTGGTAGGGTTTAAATAATAAAATTGAATTAATGAAAAAAAAAAAAAAAACCTTAGAGAAGGGATTAACTTTAGAAAGTCGTAACTTGTGACCAGTTCTCCTAGCGGGCATCCATCACCACCTCCCAGGTCCCTGACCTATCCCCAAATCTTTATCTTGAAGAGAGGGAGACAGTGGTCCAGCAAACTAAGAGAAAGCCAAAGAAACGATGGGGTTAGACTAGGATGCAATCAAAGCAAGCGGCTGTCACGAAGCCCCGTCAGAGGCTGGGGAGGCACAGCTGAGTGCAGGGGGCACATCGCTTGCTGGGCCACGGGAGGGGGGTCAGGAGGGGCCGCCTCCTAGCCCTGCGGTCCTACCTCACCCACAAACTACAGCCGAAGGGCCAGGACCCACCCCATGGTGTCTCCTTCCCACCCAGGACCCTGCCTGTCCCATGCTGGGCAGGCTGCTCCAGCCACATCTGAAATCAGCCCGGCGCCCACCAATCCAGCAGCTTCTACCTCCTGCTACACGGCACCCACTCTTGGGGGCACTCAGGGCAGGGCATCCAGCCGGCCTGGGGCACGGTGGGCCTGCTGTTGGCCCCACTGAAGGGCAGGCACTCCATCTGCCGGGTGAGGGCAAGTACCTGTCTATCCAAGGCTGAGACAGGGGTCCCACAGGCAGGCAGGGGAGTGGCCAGGGTCATCCCATGGCTTAAGCCCTGGCAGGACGGGCCACAAAAAAAGGGCTACTGGAGGAAGACTGGGCAGGCCAAGGGGAATTACGGGGGGAAGGGGGCTGGTTGTGCAGGAGCCAGGAGTGGGTCTTGGCTGCCGTACCAGCCACCAGTGGCAGGATAAAGATAATAACCTCAACAACAGTAGCTACTATGACTTATTAGCCTCTTACGGAACGCTTCTGCAAAGCTTGCCAAGATCTCATAAAACCCCAAGAGCTCAGTGCCCTTACAATCCCCAGAACACAGAGGACACAGGCTCAGAAAGGTTCAGGGGTTCGCTCAAGGTACAGACGACCCTGCCCCATCATTCTGGAGCCCTGGCCCTTGACCCGCCAAACATCGTCCCTCCAGAAGCGACTCTCTGGGGCCCCATCAGCCCCCAGCCGGGCTTCCAGGGCCTGCGCAGGGATGCAGACCCCAGGCTGTGGGGGCTGGCCAGGGGTCATCGGTGCTCCCGGGACCACCTCCTCTGCAAGCGATCAGAGCAGGCTGGACAGAGAGGAGCCAGGCGGCAGGGGTCTTGCCCCAGGAGCCTGATGGCAACGAGGCAACCCCCCTGATGAGTGCATGACCACCGCTGGGAATCCTGGAGGGCTTCCCGCAGGGGGCCATCTGCTGAGCGAGAGGAGGGACGGGGAGCAAGGCGGGGTCAGGGTCAGAGGTCACTTCCTGCAGAGCCCAAGGCCCATGGGAGGGGTGTGCCCAGCGCTCTGGAGCCTGAATCGAGGACCTTGGACTTGGGCTCTGCCACGCTCCACTGCTCTCTTCTGCACCTCTTCTCCCAGGCCCCCACGGCTGCTGGCCTGGCTGCCCAGGCCAGAGCCGCCCAGTGCCCTGGCCAGCTCTCCAGCAGTGGCAGCAACTGACACGGAGCCAGGCACAAACGGCACCCTGGGACCGTTGGCAGAGGCTCAACCAGGCTGATCTGCCCTGCCGCACCTCCCTGGAGAGCTGCTTAGCCACCGGGAGCCCCAGAAGCCCCACATCCCATGGGTGCTGAAGGGCTGACTCGAACTCATACTCAAAAGCCACGAGCGGAGGGGCGCTCTCTTAGGGGCCCTGGCCTCCGCACAGCTCAGCAGGCCGCAGCCCCCACAATTACAGAGGTCACGCTCGCTTGCTGGCTTTGGACACCGCCCGACTCAGTTCCCAGCCTGGCCCCATCCCCCAGTGGCCATGCGACCTGGCAGGACGACAAGACCTCCTCAAGCCCAGCGCCCAGCAAAGGGAACACTCCACACACATCAGCACCTCGCTCCTTGAAAGAACCCGTCCCTCACTTAATATAGGCGCAGAGGAGAGGCTGGAGCAGCTGTGGCCATTTCACAGACAGGGAACAAGAGGCAGGAACAGGCAGCAGACAACTTCTCTACCAGCTGGAAGCTGGCTTCCTACCTGACACTGCTGGGGGGCAGTGTCACTCCTAAATTCAGATGATGCCAGTGCCCACCAGGGGTCTCGGGTGAGTGATGTAGCCATTTCCCTTACCAAATGCTTCCTGCCTGCCCAGAGAGAGAAGGCGGGCCTGGGCACTGAGCAGCCATGCCCCAGAGGAAGGCAGATGTTAGGGAAGCACCTCTCCTGGCGCTGTCAGCTCTGCCCTCAGCGCAGGGCACAGGCGGGACATAAGGCAGGGAGTCGGGAGGACCCTGCATGCCGTTCTCTCTCTGGGCCCCAGTTAGTCGTACAGTCGTGTCTGACTCTGTGCGACCCCATGGACTGTAGCCCACCAGGCTCCTCTGTCCATGGAATTCTCCAGGCAAGAACACTGGAGTGGGTTGCATGNGGAGTCGGGAGGACCCTGCATGCCGTTCTCTCTCTGGGCCCCAGTTAGTCGTACAGTCGTGTCTGACTCTGTGCGACCCCATGGACTGTAGCCCACCAGGCTCCTCTGTCCATGGAATTCTCCAGGCAAGAACACTGGAGTGGGTTGCATGCCCTCCTCCAGGGGATCTTCCTGACCCAGGGATCAAACCCGGGTCTTCTGCGTTGCAGGGAGATTCTTTACTGTCCGAGCCATGAGGGAAGCCCCAGACTGCATGTGGGTCAGACGATGGAGTGAGACCAGCGGATCCCTTTAGGGCCCCCCTGCTCTGACACTCGGGAGGTCCCTCCTGGCCCAATCTGGCCTGTCTCAACCTCTTCGCCCCCCTGCCCCCCACCATCGCCTCCCACCCCATTCTGAAGCATCTGGTAATTGCTGTGGGCCAAAGTGCCTGCGTCAGCCCCATCCAGGAAAAGACTGCCCAAATGAACGGGTATGCTTAAAACCCAAATGTGTCTGTGAGCACCACGTGGGCGGCCATCACTCTGGGTTCCCAGAGCGGGGCTTGAGCGGGAGGCTGGCCTCACCACTCACCAGCACATGAAAGCAATTTTCGGAACATTTCATGGCTGCTCCGAAAATGACCTTGGTTTCCCACTGCCACCAGTTCACACATCACCAGCGGGCCCAGGAGAGGCCCTGAGTGACCCAATAGCCCGGCATGTGCGCACAGAGGGTGAGGCCCCCACTGCCCCTGCAGAACCGCCGAGGGCTGCAGCTGCAGGCGGAAGGGTGGCAGAAGATGTGGAGCCGGCAGTGTGGACGGGCGGGGCAGAGGTGGGCCACAGGTGTCCAGGGCAGGTGTCTGCAGCGGAGCCTGTCTGCGCTAGTCACACCCAGAGCCTGGCCCTCCCACCAGCCCTCTCCTCTCACAGATGGGGCCACAGAGGCAGAGCCCAGGAGGGCTGCCCAGACCCTGTATCCAGACCTTTGCTGTGACTGTGGAAAACCACACCAAATTGAGCATGGACCTCCCAAACTTAGGCCGTCCAGGCTCTGATGTGGCCTAAAAGTCCCATTCCCTGTTCACTCGTGCCCTGGAGACTCTGGCCCTCGGGCAGGCTTAGATGGTCCACCTCATCTCTCCGGTCAGTGCCCAACAGGGTCAGGGAAGGTGTCTTGATGCCCTGAGGCAGAAAGGACCCAGAGCCTTGCAGGAAGGCAGAGCAGGAGAAGGACTTGGCAGGCCGTTTCTGTCTTCTTTCTTTCTTCCTAAAGATGAGGCAATTATGCTAGGAACCAGAACAGACAAGGGTGGGGGGTTCACACCAGCACGGTCTGGAAGCCCTAATTTTTTCATCTGTAACTCTGCATTAACCGCTTCTGGAGGCGGGCAGGAGCTGGGATCTTTAATTCCATAATAACAATGCTTTGCTCTTACACAGCATCTCTCCTCCAGTAATCTCCGCGCACTCTATGGTGGTTAATTAAAAGGCCACTTGCCCTGCCAAGAAGCCCCAAACTGTCTGCCTCATCGTAAGGATGGGGTCCCCCAAGTGGGAAGCAGTTCCACAGACAGGCCAGGTGGATAGGCACCCGGGGACCACTGCCCCCTCCTGTCAGAGGGAAAACTCCTAAAGGCCACAGAGAAACAATGGCTGGAGGCCAGGGCTTTACAGCACAAGGCCCTCTTCCCGGCAGGAAGCAGGGAAGCAGCCCCCACCTCAGTGGGTGCCTCTGCAAAGCGGGCTGGGGCTGCACCTGAGGCCTGGTGACCAAGGGCGGCCGGGACCGCTGGCCACCCGCGCAGGCCGGGCTCGGATGCCTCCAGGTGACCGGCCTGTGTGGAGCCCGGGGTGGGGTCGCCCGAGCCGCCTGCTGGGCTAGCAGCCGAGGGTGCCAGGTGAGAAGCCCCACGGCTAGGGCGGAAAAGAGGTGAGACCCTGCACTCTTGGGGGCTTCAGCGGCAGAGGTACGCTTCCCGGAGAGCGCATCCTCGGGTTCTGAATGGGGGGAGCAGATCCCCACCGCTAAGCCGGCCCGGGCCGAGAGGTCTCCAGGAGGAGCACCCGGGCCCCGGCCGGGGAGGCCCCTGAGCACCGCAGGGCGGCGGTCCCGGGCGGACCCCGGTGGGGGGACGCGGACCCCGCCCCCTCAGCCGGCCCGGCCGCCCGGAGTGTGTCCCGGGGAGCGGCTGGGCCCTCTCCCCGCCGGGCCTGGCCACCCTGGCAGGCGGGAGTCCGGGGGCCAGCGCGGACCCCGCCCGGCCCGGGTCCCCAGGGAGAGGGCGCAGGGAAAGGCGGGGGCGCGGAGGCCGGCCTCGGGGAGCCGCCTCCGGCTGCCCCCGTGCCCTACGCGAGAGGGCGCGGGGGGGGCCCTGCCCGGCGGCCCCAGGCAGCGCGAGGCCGCGGGCGCGGCGCGGCAGGAGCGGGCCCGGCCAGCGGTCGGTACTCACCGGCACGGACATCTTGGCCGCCGCTCCCGGGGCCCGGGCGGGCAGCCGCGCCGGCAGGCGGGGCGCTCGGTCCGCCGCGCTCAGCGCCCCCAGCGCGGCCCCGGCGCTCTCGGGGCTCCTGCGCGCTCCCGGCACGGGGTCCCGGCGCTCTCGGGGCTCCTGCGCGCTCCCGGCCGCCGGACGGTCCGGCAGCCCCAGCCCGCGCCGCGCATGCGCCGCCCGCGCCGCCCCTCCCCCTCGGGGCTCCCCCGCCCGGGGCCGCGTTAAAGGAGAGGACCCCGGACCCGGGGCTTTTCTGTCGGCCCAACGCGGCGACGGGGCTGGGTCTCCTCCCTTTACCCATCCGTCAGGGACCACCTCGAGGCGCACCACCTCTTGGCTGCCTGCCGGCTCTGGAAGCCTGAACGCCCACCCCACCCCCAACTCCACTTTGCCCAGCCCAGGGTGCTGGGCGCCTGCCCGGTTCTCTGGCCGGGCTCCCAGCCCCTGTGTCTGTGAGCGACTGCAAGTCAGCCCATCAGGGCTCCTAGAAACCCTTCCCGCTCTCCTCGCGGAAGGCCTTGGGACCCCTCCCCACCCCTGCTCTGTACACCCCCAGGCAGCGAGGTCCGACGTTCCTCACTGGCGCTGCGCCCCCCGGATGCGGAGCGCCCGACCCCCCCGAAACAGCCTGGCTGATCCAGGTCACCGGAGAGAGCTGGCCTGGCGCTTCTGGGGAGGATCCTGCCTCCTGCTTATCCCCGCTAAAGGGCCGGCCCTGCCCCGGAGCCCGGGCTTCAGACACCGAAGACAGACGTTCCAGGGCCTGACCTTCCTTTCTCTGGGTTAACCCCCCAGTTTCTTCAGCTGTTGCACAGCTGCCCTGGTGCCCCAGTCTGGGCACATACCTGAGCATCTTAGCTGCTCCCTACCCCCTGCCAGGTAGGCCTTGCTGTCCCCACGGTTACTTCTAACAGACTGAGGCTCTGAGCCCCCTCAGCTACCAGAAGGCAGCACCGGGGGTCTGACCACTCTGTTCTGCTTCCCACCACATACAAACCGTCCCCGCTCCCTGGGGGCCCTTCCGGGACTAGAGGCGGCAGGCAGGGCCACAGCTAGCAGAGGGGGGTCTGGGGTGACAGCTGCCACCCCCTCAAAGGGCCTTCTGTGTGTGTCTGGCAGGAGGTCCTGCCCGCGCCCACCCGCACGCATCCAGCTGGCCCGGGGCTCCTGAGCTGGAAGCCGCAGTTCAGCGTGGTGCCCCGCGCTGTCTCAGAGGTTCCCCCGACCCAATCCCGACACTGCCCCAGCCCCGCCTTCTTGCTGGAGCCTGGCTCCACCCCTTCTTTCTTTCCCAGTCTGTCTGAATTCTTATCGCCCACTGATCCTGTGTCCTCTTCCGGCCTGGGTACCGGGAAATGGAAACCCAGCAGAGGGGTGCAGCTGGGCCACAATCTCCAAAACCATCCTTGCCTCTGACCGCCCCCTGTGCCTGCTTTCCCGGAAAGGCCATCACTGGCTCATCCCTTAGTGCCGGAAGAGAGAACACGGGCCAGACCCTCCCTCACTCCGAGGCAGGGACCCAGGGCCTCCCACTGATGGGAGCAGCCCAAGGGGCCCCATCAGTGCGCTGAACAGCCAGCAGAACCAGGCACCTGTGAGAAAACAGCGGCTGCTCCCCGCTGGCCACCACCCAGCAACCCCCCACTGCCCAACACCCCCTCACTACCTAGCCGGCAAACGATCCCCGGGTGGCTCCCTCGGTGCTCCAGAGAACAGGCTCTGGGCACCTCACAACTAGCAGTTGACACTGGGCTATCTGAGGAGGCACCAGAACCCTGGGAGTGTCCTCAAGGGTTACCAGGGGCCCAGGGAGACAGGGGTTCCGGTTGCTCCTGGCACTCAGGTGGAAGGGTTTGGACACGGCCAGAGTGTCTTCTCAGGTGGTTCAGGGGGTAAAGAATCCACCTGCCAATACAGGAAACACAGGTTGGATCCCTGGATGAAGGAGATTCCCTGGAGGAGGAAATGGCCACCCACTCCTGTATTCTTGCTGGGAAAAGACAGAGCAGACGGATGGGATACAGTCCATGAAGTCGCAAAGGAACTGGACACAACTTAGCAAATGAACGCACACTCAGACACAGATAAGTCTGGGCAGAGACAAGCTTCATACCCAGTTCTCTAGACACTCAAACCGAGCCTCTGTGCCCCAGGCTTTGCCAGAGGATTGCCAGCCTAGGAGAGTGTAGTGAGGCTTTGGAGGCACCAGCAGGCACTGTGTAATGATCCTACACTGGTCACCACTGATGAACCAACCATGATACATACATCCTTACTAACTGAAGTCCACACTCTATTCAGATTTCCTTCCTTCTCCCTTTTGTCCTTTTCCTGTTCCAGGATCCCACCAGGAATCCCACATTACATGTAGTCAGCATGTCTCCTTAGGCTTCTCTGGACTGTGACCGTTTTTCAGACTTTCCTTATTTTTGGTGACCTTGACAGATATGAAGAGTACTGGTCACGGATTTTATACAACGTCCTCAACTGGGATTAGACTGATGTCTTTCTCACAGTTAGGTTGGAGTTACGAGTTTTTAGGAGGAAGGTAAAATGACACATACTCCCAGTGTACTTACATGGGAAATCTCATGAACAGAGGAGCCTGGCAGGCTACAGTCCATGGAATCACAAAAGAATCGGACACAAAAGAGTGTGTTTGTAAAATGACATTCTCAATACATCATTTCAAGGATACATAATATTAATAGGGTTTACTCTTGCCAATGTGATGTTGACCTTGAACTTCTGACTGAGACAGTGTTTGTCAGGTTACTCTGCTAAAAAGTGACTCTTTTTTTCTTTAGTTTTCAACAATGTACCCTTTGAAAAGAAGTGAGGAGTTATGTTCCACCTCTTTGATGATAGAGTATCTACATCAGTTATTTGTATTTCTTCTGTATGGGAAACTGTGCCCATTATTTATTTATTCAATCATTTATATCAGTATGAATTTATGAATATTTATTTTACATTTTGGATTAGAATCCAATAATACTTTATTTTCTTCTTCAAATTGTTCCTGCTTTGGCTGGGTGAGTTCTTTCACTGAATCAGATTTTTCAAGTGAATCTAGAAATCCAGATTGTTTTATAAAACCTCTAGGTTTTGAAACATCGACTGTGTAAGCCAATGCTTCTTCCTGCCAACTCTGGCAGCTCTAAGTCCTGGAGTAGGATTATCTGCTTTGAACCCTGCTCCTCTGCTTGTAGGCTTCCCAGGTGGCTCAGTGGTAAAGAATTCGTCTGCAGTGCAGGAGATGCGGGTTGGATCCCTGGGTTGGGAAAATCTCCGACAGAAGGAAATGGCAACCCACTGCAGTATACTTGCATGGGAAATCCCACAAACAGAGGAGCCTGGTAGGCTACAGTCCATGGGGTCACAAAAGAATCGGACACAAAAGAGTTTGTTTGGGGGAGACCTAGAAAGACACTTCAGGGTTGGAGGTAGCTGGCAGGACCCTGTGAGCCCNAATGGCAACCCACTGCAGTATACTTGCATGGGAAATCCCACAAACAGAGGAGCCTGGTAGGCTACAGTCCATGGGGTCACAAAAGAATCGGACACAAAAGAGTTTGTTTGGGGGAGACCTAGAAAGACACTTCAGGGTTGGAGGTAGCTGGCAGGACCCTGTGAGCCCCGGGGTTGATAAGAAGGAGCATCACCCCAAGCATAGTTTTCAACATGAGAGGTGAGCTCTGCTACTCTGTAGTAACACCATATCGACCTGGAGTATCCAGTGCCTGTTGTCCTGTCTTGCTCATGCTAAAGTGTGAATGACTGCTTCTCTTCAGGAAGGCAAGTCAGATTGGAACAGAAAAGAGGTTCAGTTGAGTGGAGTGGATGGGGGGCCTCACTAGCCTGCCAGGCTAGACCTTGAGGTTTGGTCCTGGCACCACCTCACACTTACCATGTGACCTTAAGCAAGTCCAGTTTCCAACAAGGGTAATTTCATAGTCTGGTCAAGGATGGGCCCCCGGGGTAGGGTTCCTCCTTGTCTGTCCTTGTGCACAGAACTTTGGGTATGCTCTGCTAGAGGGCCTCTGGTTAGGGGAGAGAGTGAGGTTCAAGTCATCAGGCTGCTGGGCCCAGAGGGAGACCCTCATCCCTGAGACAATGAAGTTTTAATGGCACCCCACCCCAGTACTCTTGCCTGGAAAATCCAATGGATGGAGTAGCCTGGTGGGCTGCAGTCCATGGGGTCGCTAACAGTCGGACAGACTGAGCGACTTCACTTTCACTTTCCTCTTTCATGCATTGGAGAAGGAAATGGCAACCCACTCCAGTATTCTTGCCTGGAGAATCCCAGGGATGGGGGAGCCTGGTGGGCTGCCCTCTATGGAGTCACACAGAGTCGGACACGACTGAAGTGACTTAGCAGCAGCAGCAGCAAGAGGAAGATGTATTAGTTTCTTATTGCTGCTGTAACAGATTACCCCAAACTTAGTGGCTAAAACAACATGAATTTATTACCCTCCAGTTCTTGAAGTCAAAAATCCAAAATGGGTGGACAGGGCTGCATTCCTTCTGGGGGCTCTAGAGAGAACCCCTTTCCTTCCCTAGAGGAAGATGTATTAGTTTCTTATTGCTGCTGTAACAGATTACCCCAAACTTAGTGGCTAAAACAACATGAATTTATTACCCTCCAGTTCTTGAAGTCAAAAATCCAAAATGGGTGGACAGGGCTGCATTCCTTCTGGGGGCTCTAGAGAGAACCCCTTTCCTTCCCTTTTCTCTTGCTTGAGGCCACTTGCCTTCCTTGGCCTGTGGCCCCGCATCACTCAGACTCTGCTTCCATCATATCTCCTTCTCTCACTCTGGCCCTTCTGACTTCCTCTTATAAGAAGCTTGAGATTACACTGGGCCCACTCAGAGAATCCAGGAAACTCTCCCCATTGCAAGATTGTTAATTTAATCACACCTGGCAAAGCACATTTTGTCTTATAAGGTAACTCAGTCATAGACTGGGGATTCAGATGTGTATCGGAGGAGAGACCCTGGTACCCTGAAGCTGCTCCCCCATTGGGTACTACAGCCTAAACTTCCACTGTGGCTACCCACTTGGCCAGCCCAGGAACCCTCTCACTCGGTTCAAGAGATATCTCTGGCTGTTTGTGGGAACAGCTATAAGTCATGTGTGGCTCCAGTGTACAGTCTGGCAAAAACTTCTAACAGGCAGGGAACTTTGACCCAGAAATTCCATAAATTTATCCTAAAAAATGCACGCAAAAAAATGCACTCACAAGGAGCCAGAGATTTACGTGCAAGGATGTAACTTGCAGCTTTCCTTATGGGAATGACTCACAAGTTCAAGAAGATACCAGTAAAACAATTCATGGAGCATTCCCAGGACAGAATTCAGTTCTGGGCACCACCACAAATGATGTAAAATGGCATGGAGATGTGTTTATAATATACTGTAAACTAAGGAAAAAGAGGCTTCAAATAATAGGTACAGGTGGATCCTGTTTTCGTAAAAATTCACACATTTATATTTATGTCATATATTTGCATTGGGCAAAGTGTGGAAGGGTAGATAACCAAAATACAATTATGGATATCTTGGGGTAGGGAGTTCCTCTTTTGGAACTCTTCTTCAAAGGCAGAGACATTACTTTGCCAACTAAAGTCCATCTAGTCAAGGCTATGGTTTTTCCTGTGGTCATGTATGGATGTAGAGTTGGACTGTGAAGAAGGCTGAGTGCCGAAGAATTGATGTTTTGAACTGTGGTGTTGGAGAAGACTCTTGAGAGTCCCTTGGACTGCAAGGAGATCCAACCAGTCCATTCTGAAGGAGATCAGACCTGGGTGTTCTTTGGAAGGAATGATGCTAAAGCTGAAACTCCAGTACTTTGGCCACCTCATGAGAAGAGTTTACTCATTGGAAAAGACTCTGATGCTGGGAGGGATTGGGGGCAGGAGGGGAGGGGGACGACCGAGGATGAGATGGCTGGATGGCATCACGGACTCGATGGATGTGAGTCTGAGTGAACTCCGGGAGATGGTGATGGACAGGGAGGCCTGGCGTGCTGCGATTCATGGGGTGGCAAAGAGTCAGACACGACTGCGCGACGGAACTGAACTGAACTGGGGTAGGGATTGGATTTTTTTCACCAGCATGTCATATTTAGGGAGGGCCTATTCAGTGCTTGATACTCTACAGATTAATAAGTAGAGCTTTTCCTTTCTTTATGGATTAAAGTTTCACAGGAGACTAGATTTTTTAGTTGCTTTTTGGAGGAGATGAGGGGGTTTTGGTGTAACTAAAATTATTTCCTCCATCTTCTGATGTTTCTTGAGTGAATATTCATTATTTGTACAATTTTTCTCACAGTAAACACTTTAAAAAATTGTGGTGAAACATACATAATGTTAAATTTACCATTTTACCTATTTTAAGTGTACAATTCAGAAGCAGGAAGTATTCAATCACAGTGCCCTCTAACCACTGCCACTATCCATTTCCAGAAGTTTCCCCATCTTCCTGGGTGGAAACTCTGTGCCCGTTGAACAATAACCTCCCCTCCCTCTCCTATTCCCTGGCAACCACCATTCCCTCTGTCTTTATGAATTTGCCTATTCTAGTACCTTAGATAAGTGCAATCATACAATATTAATCCTATTGTGTCTGGCTTATTGCAGTTAGCAAGATGTTAGCTGCTAAGGTCTAGGAAATACAGGTTCCCAGGCAAACTCGTCACCTCCAAGCAGGCAGGAGACAGAGGGGAAGGGAGCTGCTGGAGGCGCCCAGCAGCAGGCAGCGGAGCTGGGCAGACCCATGGGCCCTGACCCCTGCTCCCGGGGCCCTGCCGCTGGCCTCCTCTCTTCTAGGGTGTTCGTAAATACCCAGGGACCAGAGCCCTTCCAGGAGCAGGCCTGCGTTCTCAGTGACCGTGACAAGTGGAATTTCACTCTCCACTGGAAGCAACCCCCAGGGCACTGTGTTTCTGAATCCAGGGATGAAGCCTCCCAGCTGATGAGTACACATTCTCTAAATTATTAAACAGTGGCTGCCACGCCGGGGTCACCAGTGCGAGTCCCCAGAGCAGCAGTTCTGTTCTCAGCAAGGCAGGCCTGCCAGGCCCCCACTGCCATTGCTGCTGTGCTGTCTGGAGGCCAAGGGTCGGCACTGGGGAGATAGGAGCGCCTCCCCGCTCATCCCAGAGCAAAGCTCACTCATGGAAACGGAAGGAACGCACTGCAGGGAGGGAGGCCTGTACTGTGACGGAACTGGCCCCTTTGGCCTCTGGTGGCAGGGCGGGGCGGCCAGCTCTGGGCAGCAGGCTGGCTGTGAGCTTCGGCGCGGCACCTACATTCTCTGAGCACAGTTCCACTCTGTCTGTCAAACCGGGCTCAGTAAAGCAGCCCGGCAGCCACAGCTCTGGGAACGCCCCCTACTTTATTCTGAGACCACCCCCGCCTCCCTCCCAGAGTCCCGCAGGGCCGTGGAGCCCTGATTAAGTCCTGGACAGACCGGGCTGTCAGGACGGCTGGAAGAGCCAGTGGGGCTCCTGGTTAAAGCACCACAGGCTGCCTTGCTGGCTCCGCCGCCTCCCCCCACCCCCCGCCCATCCCCGCCCACCCACCGCCCTGCTTTCTGCTTCTCAACTCCCCTGAGGCGGGTGCTGCTGCCTGGAGGCCCAAAACCTTCCCTGTGCAGAGCCCCGGGGAGAGGAAGCGCTTCAGAAGGCACACAGAGCTGCAGTTAGGACCTCGGTCTTCTGGGAGGAAACCCAGGACAGAGCCTCCTGATCAGAGGTGTGAGGGTAAGACAGCTCCCTCTGGAGCAGCTGCAAGCTTGCTTTGTTCTTCTGTAGCCTCTGGGCCTGTCGGTTTGTTGAACAATGAAGAGTAGGTAATAATGCAGGCTGTGGTTAAGGGTACAGCCACCCTGGGCCAGCCAGCAGCCTGGGGGGACACTAAATGCCACGAGCTCGGTAAGATGACAGGGCAGCTGCCCCAGGGACTTTGAACTTCCTGGGGGTGCTGTTCCTGCCTGTGTCTCAAGCTCTCAAGAAGGATGTGACTCTGTCTTAAATGATATCCTTGCAGATAGTCCCTTGACACATCTCCAGGGAAGGAGTCTTTCCAGCCCTGTGGCCTACGGGGACCCAAGCTCAGCTCATCCCCAGAGGCCCGGCTCTTGCTGTAGCTGCCAGCAGGGGCCAGCTCTGGCTCTCACACAGTGCTGGCTCCCCCTTGTCTAAGGATGCGGAGTGGAGCCGATGCCCCAGGCCCAGTGTGTCTGTGTTGCTTCGTAACTGTCAACCCCCACTGTACAGACAGCAAAAGTGAGACTGCATGAAGCAGCCCAAACTACAAGAGAGCGGAAGCCAGAACTGATGTTTGGGGTCCGAACCCCAAGTTGGGAAGCCGTGTGTAACCTGACTGCCCGTCAGGATGGGCGTGGGCACCCTGGAGGACACACAAAGGGGCAGCTGACACGAGAAAGGGACAGGCAGGCCACAGAGGAGAGGAAGAGGGGCCTGCGTTAGGGGAGAAAGACTGAGGGCCTATGAGGCAGAGGCCACGTGGTTGTGAATGATAACTTAAGGCGAATGTGGACCTGCTCACCAAAACTCAGAACCCCCGGGAAGGGTGAGAGAAGTGAAGTGAAGCTCTGCCTCTTAACCACACGAAGCTCACTAACCCTGAGCAGGGAGAGGATAAATGTGTGCTGTGCTCAGTTGCTCAGTCATAACTGACCCTGCGACCCCATATACCGTAGCCCGCCAGGCTCCTCTGCCATGAGGATTCTCCAGGCCAGAATACTGGAGTGGGTTGCCAGGCCCTCCTCCAGAGGATCTTCCCAACCCAGGGATCGAACCCATGTGTTCCGCATTGCAGGCACATTCTTTACCATCCGAGCCACCAGGGAAGCCCAAGAATACTGGAGTGGGTAGCCTACTCCTTCTCCGGGGGATCTTCCCAATCCAAGAATTGAACCAGGGTCTCCTGCATTGCAGGCGGATTCTTTACCAGCTGAGCTACCAGGGAGGTCCTGATAAATGGACTCAGAAGATGTTTAGAGCGACTCACAGATGAATGTGCCACAAAACTAGGTTTAGGTAAGTGCAGGGTCATTGGGGGCATATTCCTGTTGCATTAGGGTTCTGCAGATGGGCAGAAACAGTAGGATACAGACAGGCTGAGGAGCGCCATGGAGACCTGAGGGAGCTGGCGGCACGCGTCCTAGTCCAAGCCTGCAGGCACCCGTGCCAGGGGTGCCGATGGACAGGGCAGACGGGTGTCTGAGCCCAGGGCGAGACTAGCTGGGGGTCTGAGACCAGACTTGCCCTTCCTTCGCCTGGTGCTCTCCTCCGGCCCTCAGTGGGTTGGAGGATGCCTATCGACACTGGTGACTCTCATCTTCTTGTCAGTCTACCCATTTAAACGCTACTCATTTCTAGAAAACCCCTTCAGACATGTTTTCCCAGCTACCGGGGCATCCCTTAACCCAGTCAAGTTGGCACAAAAAGATAACCATCACAGCCACCCAGTCCAAATGCTTCTTCCAGAGACAGAGCCCTGGGCTGGAACTGCAGAAGGTGCTAGTACTCAGGGACCATTGAGGCCAGTCTTCCCTGGGCCATTCTCCTTTTGGTTATGGACACGTCTTGCCCAAAGCGCTGGCTCAGAAACTCACTGTGCTCACAAACAGGCAGAAAGGGTTTCCTTGCTGAATCTTGTCTTCTCAGAGTTTACATAGGAAGAGAGGGGCACAACCTCCCTGCTAGAGAGAGGGAGACCCTTCTGGGAGGTAACTGGGCATCATATTTCAAGGCCTTGAAAAAACCTGCACCTTTCTTGTCATGACAACTCCACCTGTAGCAGTGATCTGGAAATGGTCGGGGATGCAGGTCCAGATCCAAGACTATGCAGTTCACCACAGCATCATGTATAATAACAAAGGCAGGCAACCTCAGTGGCCAGTGAAGATTGATGAAATAAACACAAGCATATAATGTATTGCTTCAAACATACAAAGAATGTTTGAAGAGTGGGGATGTACATTTTTCATGGTTCATGGCTCACGGTATACATCACAGGTTAAAACAAGAATACAAAACTGCACGTACTAGGTGGTTGAACAGAGTTCCATGCTGATGGAAACATTCAATACCTGCACTGTCCAATATTGTAGCCCCCGATCATGTGACTGGTAAGCACTTGAAATCTTTGGCTAGTGGGACTGAAGAACTGAATTGTGAATTCTAATAAATTTAAAGTTTTGATGGAAATTGCCACATGTGGTTAATAGCTTCTGTAGTGAGCTTCACAGGTAGAGTATAATTCCAACTGTGTTAAGAAAAGGTATGTAGAAACATAGGGAAATGGACTGAAAAGTATCCCAAAACGTACACAGCAGTTTTCTCTGGAGATGCAGTGCTTCCAGATTTTCCACCGATGACTAGTTGGCTTTGACAGTCAGAAGAGAAAACAGGTCCCTCAGGACGGGTAAGGAGACGACAAGCCGGGGGCAGGCAGAGCTCCGCGGGTAGGAGGGCCGGGCGCTGGCCAGGCAGCTGGGGAGGTGGGCCGTCTGCCTCCCGTGGGACTGGCTGTGACAGGCGCGCTGTGCCTCTGTGACTTGGGTCTCTTCCAAGCTGGCGGGCACCCTTGCTGACACAGGAGACACGCGGCTTAGCTGGGGTGAGCATGTGTGCGCGTGCACGTGGGTCCTGCCCTCTGCTGCCAACCTGGCGGCCCTGTGCTGCCTCTGCAGCTGTTTGTTGAAACCTGGGTGGGTTCTGTTGCTTGAATGTTCACTTATTTTCCAGGCTTTCCTTCAGTTACTTCTCCAGTTACCCATAACTTTAAGGAGCTTCCCTCCCAGGACTTCTGAAAGCAGGAGAAAGTTACTGCAGGTGGGTCTCGGCCAACGGCATGGAGGAAGCCTGGGCTGGCTCATTATGGTTTGCTGGTGTGTCAGCAATTTAGGAGCTTGAATTGTTTGAAGTGGCAAGAATAAAGGAAGATGGAATTTTCCTAAAGACATAGCCGGAGGCTTACAGATTTTTTTCTAGGTAGACAGGCCATAAGCAAGGTTCTCAAACTTCAGAACATGTAGGAATCACAAGGCTGCCTGTGTGACATGCAGACTCCTAGCGTTAAATGCAGAAATGGGGGCAGAGGAGGCCAAGCCACATGCCTGAGGGCACCAGCGGGTCAGCAGAGCTGGGGTGAGGGTGTCCGGACTCTCCCGCAATGCTGCCTTTGACTGTCGCACTGTGCCTGTCTCCTGTGGCAGATGTTTGGCATGAAAGGAAGAGTGAGACAAACATGGGGTCCAACCCACTCTCTAATACCAACTAGAAGTCCAACAACTCATTTCTGTCCTGTCACTAACCACCCAGAGTTAGCGCAGACCCCACTGGTTACTGGCTCAGTCACCCAAGACTGCGCCCACTGCAGACGCCAGCTGCACACAAGGAGCCCGTGACCCCTACCCGGGGTGTGATAGTTTGCTAGAACAACTCACAGACTCAGGAAGGTGCTCTCTTTACAAGCAGCTTATAAAAACGGCCCAGAGGGGTCCGAGGCAGAACGCCATTCTCCCGGCACATGGATGTGGTCAGCTACTTGGAAGCTCCCCACACTTCGCTGTTTACGGGGCTTCACTTAGGTCCCATTGTGTTGGCATGATTGGTTAAGTCATTAGCCATCGGTGACTGACACCTGGCCTCCTTCTCCTCCCCAGAGATCGGGGGTTGTGGCAGGGAGGGGAGGGGCTGGAAGTTCTAACGCTCTAGTCACAGGGGTGGTTTTCCTGGTGACCAGATCCCATCCTGAAGCTCCTTCGGTTTCCCCAGGTGTCATCTCATTATCACACAGACAGTAAATTGCAAGTGTTTTAGGGGCTTTGTGCCAGGAACTGCACAAAAATGAAAGATATATTTATTTCCTATCATACCACATAGGGTATTTACAATTTTCTGGAAAACACACCTGCAGTTCTACCACCAGTTGTCTACATAGGTTGCACCACACACTGTTGGTGCAGGAGGGCTGGGTGTGTGTGTGACTGGGGGACCCAACTTCAAATTCAAAAGTCCTGTAACGGAGCTCAATGGCACAGCTGTAACCAGACTGCGAGGTCCAGTTAGAGACAACAGCAGGGATGAGGCAACCTTATGGGATGCCTGGATCGCAGAGGGTCCACCCCGCCACAGACACAACCTCAGGCACCCAGAGAGCTCCTGGACTTAAACACGTCTTCCATTTGTCAGTCAGGGTGCCTCAGATGGGGGCAGGCTTAAGTTACTAATGTAAAGGCATTAACTGGAAGAAGTAAGGCATTAAATCATCAGCAGAGATTAGTGGGGCTGGGCGGAGGGCGGCTTCCTCCCTTCCTGCAGAGGCCCAGCAACATGCCTCTGCACCGAGGAGCTGAGAGCAGCCCCGGGTCACAGCTGTGGCCCTGGGGCAGCTCAGGGTGCTGGGCAGAATTTGAAGACAGGCAGCTCCGTGACTTCCACTAGAACACCCAGACACTGGCTGTAATTCATTTTGGAGCCTTTAAATTCAAGCTCATTTACCCAGGTCAGAAACCACGTGTCTGTATGTAACAAGCCGCGGCCTGCTGCAGCATCCTTCTGACTTATGGTCCATTCACGTGCGTCTGTGCAGTCTTGCGGGCAAGGAAGGCGGCCTCAGCAGGACTCGCACTGTCGGTTGCGCTGGGGTGGGGCACACGGCCTGGCTCCGACCCTTTGGCTTCCCCAGCCACCTGACCTGCTTTCAGAGACAGGGGAGCTGAGGTGGAGCTACATACGCAAATCACTCTTCTCCTGGGGAATGTTCCAAAAGCTGTGCAGGGATCATTCTGGAACGCCTGCTAGCCCAGGACAGGAGACAGAGAGAGCTCCCTGACACCCAACAAGTTCATCCCCATGGCAACCCTCCATCCCTGGACTGCCCACGCCTTGGCCCTCTCTCTCCCTAGAGAGACTGACAGAGGTGATGCAAATTTAAATGTGGGCTTGCCTTTCTCTAAAAAAATTTTATCTTGGGACTTCCCTGCTAGTCCAGTGGCTAATCCCAATGCAGGGGGCCTGGATTCAATCCCCGATCAGGGAGCCAGATTCCACAAGCTGCAACTGAGACCTGGTGTAGCCAAATATATAATAAAAACACTTTATCTTGAAATATTATAAATAGACAGGTGTAGTGAATAATGTTAAGAAGTATCTGTGTCCTCATTTCCCAATTTAAGATACAAAACCACATCATTAAACAAAGCTCTTTTGCTATCTTTGATTGTATTACCTTCCCAATCCCATGAGAGGTAACCACTATGCTGAAATTAGTGTCATCACCCATTCGTTTACATATATTTATATGTGTATATATATAATTACATAGTATATATTTAGAGAGAGTCAGTATACAATCTTTCTCATGTTTAAAAAATTTTATTGAGGCGAAATTCACATGACATAAAATTAACCATTTTAAAGTGTACAATTCAGTGGCATTCAGTGTCAGGTAACCACCTGTGTTTGCACGCTTTTGAGCCCGTGTGACTGGGGCTGTTCGGCATTTTGCACATCAGAGCTGCTTACGAGGTTCATCTCGTGGCGCGTGTAGCCCTGGTCCCTTCATTTCACCACTGTGCTGCATTCTCCTGTGTGGCTATTTCACAACTGACCCTTTCTCCTGATGGCCAGAGGAGGTTTTCCCTGTCACCAATAAGCCTGCCGCCCTGTGCACACACTGGCGCTTCTCCAGGATGTCAAGCCAGGAGCAGAGCTGCTGTGCCAGGGGCCGAGTGCAGCTCCAGATTTCAGGCATCGCCAAAGTGCTCTTCAAGGTGGTGCTAATTTATACTCACAGAAGCTTGGCGGTCTTGGGGAGCTGGGAGCCAAGTGTGCAATTTAATTAGAGCAACATAACAGTTGGATAGTGTATTTCATTTAATAAAATGCTGTGAGGTAGGCAGAGCAGGATTATTAAGCATTCTCAGAAAACTTTTTGAAGAGGAAATCTAAGACGCAGAGGGAGGGACTCACCCACGATCACAGGGAGCCAAACCCACTGTCTGCGTGCTCCTCCTGTTACGTTAGTTTCTCCCCTTCCTTCCCCAACACAGCCACCTTGTCCCTTATTTGAGCAGAGATCCAGCACCCTATCAGCCTTCTGAGGGCACAGTAATGAAAGCTCACAGGCTGACCCTGGAGAGGAGCCCTGGGAAGGGGGTCTCTGTGGACTGGGCCATTCCAGGCTGCAGGGAACCAGGGCGGAACCTTCTGGACTTCTACAGCCCACTCTCCTCGTGGTCAACTTGCCTAAGCACAAAGACTGCATCTGGGAGTAGTATTGTTGGATCCAAGTTGCCTTGAGACGGCATAAAAAAAGCAAAAAGGTTGCAGGAAAAAAAAACACTTTGAGGCAAAGACTTTTCCTGCCAAAGCAGGAACCCCGGGCATACTAGTACCCCCAGGGAAGGAGGTGGAGTGGGATGGCATTTAAGATACCACGACTGTACCTCCAAGTCACCTGGGCACCTGCCCCTACTGCTCCCACTCGCTGACACCAGGCAGCATCCTGAAGAGGAGAGGGCAACCCAGCCTGCACCGTGGGGCACACTCTCCCCTGGAGAGGTTCCGATGCTGCCCCAGGACCCCGAGGACTGGAAGCCGAAGCCCATGTGCCCACGGCCTTGGTATACTTCTGGCACCAGAGCGAGCCAGCTGTCACTGTTCTCAAGTGTAAGTCTCCTTCGTTTTTGGCTCTTCTGTCCCCTTGCACTCCAATCTTTCCCTTCCGGTGTGAATCCTCCAATCGGGAGCCGGATCCGGCAGGTGAGAAGACGGTATTTCATCTTGCCTGCCCTCTGCCCTCCAAGCCTACCAAGCGGATGTAATCACCGTCAGTTTCACAGTCTGACCTCAGCTGAGTTTCCTCTCCTGGTCAGGAAAAACGGGAGAAAGCACCAGGCACATGGGACCAGTCCGTCATGTGTTGATGAAACTGAGAGCTTCTGAATGCGTCCCCTGGAGTTCACCATCTTACACCAGTTCCTATTGTTCACTTGTTTTTTCATAATGAAAAAGAGAATCATGGGCTCCTACCCAACATGCCTCGGTGATCTCCATTAAATGCCAGAAGAAAACTGCGCCTGAGACCCACTCCACACACGCCTCCTCTGTCCTGCTGAGGCCAAGAGGCGGCACGGCACCTGAGACCCCGTCCCCTGGCCTGCCTGGTGCCTCCTGGCTGCCAGCAGCACCGTGACGCCACTCCTTTCCTGGAGGCCTTCCGTACCCTCCTGTGGCACCAGCCACCAGCTGGCCTGCTGGCCTGGTCAGTTCTCGTGACCTCGGGCCCTGGGGTCTGTCCGGTTCTCTCTGCTCAGCTCCGATGGCGCACAGCTCAGTCAAGACTTAGTTCTCAACGCTGCCCTTCTCCCCCAGGACTTTATGCAGAGCTCCTAATTAGAGCACTGCGTTCCTTGGGAAATAGGTGAACAGAACACATAAAGAAGCCTGTTTTTCTTCTTTGACGTTATGCTGTTGTAGGGCAGGTTTTTTTCAGTAACGGGAAAGTATGTGAAGCCCTGGAAATCAAATGCGTTCACCTGGGACTAGGAGGACTGATGGCCAGAGAAAGGCCAGGAAACTCAGCTCTCAGGGGTTTTCTGGACTCCACAGACTGGCCAGGAAGTGTCCTTGGCCGCCTTCCTTGGACGTCCCCGCCACGGCCAAGGGCGGTGCCCGGTGCCTGGCAAAGGACTGTCGAGCTGCCTCCCAGCGCTGACTCAGGCTCCCCACTTCCTGCAGACATTTTCCTTGGCAGTTCCTGACTCCTGGAAAGGGATGTTATTTCCCTTGGGAGTTAGGCAGATCAGTTTTCACTAAGTACTGACGTGAAGAGCCAGATAAACTATTATCCACCTGTTCTTAAAAATTGCTGGCTAGAGTTCAAACAAGACTCTGATGGAAAAGATGATTCTGTATCGAAGATGCACACACGCCAGTCAGCCCCGTCACCCAGCCTGGCCTCAGCGAGTAATGAGGGTCATAACCTCATGACCGTGCAGTCTGGTCTTGGCTGTGTGAGCGTCTGCCATGTATCAGAGGACCGGAGGGGGAGACCTAAGCGTGTTCCCTGTAAGTGTCACTAGCTCATCTCCACCTTGTGAGGTTCAGAGAGCTGAGCTGTGCTCGAGGTCACAGGGCTGGCAGATGTATGGACAGGATCTGAACTCCAGTCTCTGGAGCCCTACTGCCCCTTAACCCTGTCCATGTTACTCAGGACATCCTCCCACCCACCCCCAGAGGCAGGCTGTGAGGTTTAGGTTTACTGGTTTATTAATGTGAAGTTTGGAATTTAAATCTTCTAAAGAGTTAAAAATAAGAGTCCTTTGGAGTTTTCTTTGACAAACCACCAGTCAAAGAATTATTGAGGTGAGAACACATGGAAAGTTGACTTTAACTTTGAGGAGAGGAGAAAGGCTGAAGGAAAAGAAAGATCGCTAATTCAGTGATGGCATATCCTTATTTTTCAGCCTTACATCCTTACACTGTATCTGCGGGTTGGAGTCCCAGTCAGGAGGGATGCGCCGGCCCTCGTCACGCCAGCACGGCGAGCCTCGTCTCAGACAGCCCGTTCTCGGGCTCACGGTGAGTGGGCCGTGCTCTCTTCTCCACAGCGCCCGAGACAGGCCTGGGAGCAACGGGCTTGGCCTCGTGGACTTTGCAGCAGAACAAAGGGAAGGCAAGTGGCGTCATCCTCACCAGCCTCTCATAGGATCAACTTGTACTTTTTTAATTTTTATTTTTGAAAGGACAAACTATTAAAAAGTAAAACAAATGAAATCACATGAGATCAAGATACAAAGACAGAAATTCAGTGTAGAAAAAAGGACCTTGCTGGGAGCCACTTGATGAGAAACACAGGAAACATCTCACAGACACACAAGAAGCTCACGCTTGTAAAGAGGACTGAGCTGCTGGGGGCTCCCCATCACATCAGGGTTTCATTTTGCTCAGCCTGAGATCTCGCTCGATTTCAAACTGCCTGTGATCCACTCGGTCTAGAAAAGCTTTTCGTTCGATGTACCTGGAAGAGAATGAAGATGCTCGTCAGCAGACTGAGTAGGAGAAAGCGCCTCCCCGGCAGCTTCCCCTCTTCCCGTGGGGAAGGGCCCACCTGGCCTGGGGCTCAGCAGGTGACAGCAAATGCAAGCAGGTGACCACAGGCAGCACCCAGAGGGGCCGCCGCTACTCTTTCAGTAACATCCAGACCACTCATTTGGTCTAAACAAGGAACTTTCTGGTTCAGAGGTGAATAAAAGTAAAATGAAAAAGAGAAAGCAACTTGTCATCAAGGGGAAGTACATTAGCGGCTGGGGGCAGGAAAACGTGATTGTGTAGCCAGGTTTAAAGGAGAGAGCAGGGCTGTCAGGCCCAGGTGCAGAGCCTGACCTGGTTGCACAGCAGCTGACAGTGGCGAGCGCTCACGGTCTGGGGCACCTGCCTGCTGCGGCCCTTCCTTCCCCCACCCGTCCCTCCTCTCCGTGTGTCCTCCACCCACGTGGGGCCAGGGGACTTCCACGAGGATGACAGAGGAGGCTTCCCTGAATTCCTCCAAGGGAATGAAGTCAAGTGCCTCTGTGCCCACGGCCCACATACTCAGGGTGCCCTCAAGGCGGGCGGCCTGCCCCTCACCCGGGCCGGCTCGGCAGACAGGCTTCCTTTGGCCTGTCAGGCATGGTGGGAGGGAAGCCCCAGGCTGAAGGTGGCAGGCGTCGCGGGGAGTGAGCGGTGAGATACAGCTTGATATTTATGCACCTTCTGGCCATAAAGTGTGCTGCCATTTGCCTTGGGGGGAGGGGCTCTCTGCCAAGTAATCTACTGAGAGAGCAAAATTGCCACTGAAAATGCGAGGCATAATTGAAACTCTGTGCTAATCTTTCCTTTGTTGCACTGCGGAAAATGTGCATCTGTGATTACAAGGTCATTTCGTTTGTGGTGAGCACGTTACCAGCTCAGGACCCCGTGTTCCTCGGCTGAGCTCACCCTGTGAGGGGCAGCCCACCCTCCCCGCTCTCCCGCAGGCCTGTGGCCACTAACCCTGTGCCTCACTACAGACAGGGTGGTGGCTCGGGGCCGAATCCTGACCCTGCGACTTGCTGGCTGTATCTCTGAATAAGCCTCCTAACCTGGCTAATTCTCTTTCTTAATCTGCCAAAAAAAAAGGTAATTACCCCTACTCTGAAGGCCTGCCGCGGGGATTAAATGACATAGTGTACATACAACACAGCACAGAACCGATGCTCCGTAAAGTGGCGGTCAGAGTGGCCACCATCATCTCAGGAAGCCAGCTTCTAGGCAGGGCTCTGAGGGCAATCAACTCAAGAGCAGCAGGGAGCTCTCTGGAGCACGTTACGAGCATCTGTAACAACAACCTGGTCCAGGATCAGGAACTCTGCAGCTGAGTCAAGACCGCCACGGAGGGGCCAGAATGGCTGGAAAAACAAGGGCATGGCCCGCCTGTAAGCTTGGCGTGAGCCTCAGGGTCAGGCTGTCAAATTTAGCCAGTGAAATACAGATTCACTGCCTTCAGATTCCCTGGCAGACAGGGAAGCCACTGCAGGGGGAAGAGGACCCTTTTTGATAAAGTGAGAAAGCAGGAGAGAGAGTGGTGGGAAGTGGACACACAGAACAAGCTCCTCTTCCGTCCCCCACCAGGCGCCCCGAGACTCCCCAGTGGGGGCAGTGAGCTGGAACTGACTGATGGGCTGTGTCGCCCCACAACTGTCCCCCTCCTCACACCAGCTCAAGGGCCCGGGCTGAAGATCACAGTGGGCATCAGAGTTTTGACAGCAGCGTGCTTAACTGCCCCTACAGGTTTCCATAGAAAAAAAGGGGGTGGGGCGCTGTGGTTGAGAAGACTTCAGGCATGTTTCAGGAGAGCCACCAGCCAGGGTCACCTGAGAGCGCGGCCTAGGGACAGAAGAGGAAGCACGAGGCTTTGAGCGTTTGTGGTCTTTCCTCTACTTTCCTTTAAAGTAAAGGAAGTGATACTTAAATTAAGATGCTCACCGAGCATAAATAATGGCCTCACAGGTTCCTGGAAGCTGTGTCGGGTCCAGCTGACCTTGAAACCATCAAGAGCAGGGCCAGGCTGGGTGCTAAACAGGCAGGTGCAGGAAGAGTGCGGGTTCAGGGAACGCCTCAGGCAGCAGAGGGAGGCACATGTGCAGAAGGCAACTGAATTCTCAAGGGCAACCGAGACAAAGGCCATCCTGGCAGGTTTGGCGACTTCACTCCCCCATTTATAGCATCTGCAGCTGCTAACAGGATCCTTGTGACGGCTTTGGCTTGCTGCCAAGAGCAGACCAGAAACCAAACTTCTACTGGACAAGCTCCTGCCCCCCTCCCCAAGATCAAAAAGGTGCCAATGATGAGGGTCGTTCCAGCATTAACTGTGTGTGTGACTGTGGGCAGGACAGTTCATTTGTCTTCGCTGGAAAACACGAATGAGAATTACAACACCTCTCTGACAATACAGAGAAGTACTCTGTAACCAATAAAACCAGAAATGGCTATGAGCACTGTGGGCTCCATGCTTTCCATTTCTGACCTGACAGTACCACTCCCAAGCCTCAGGAGCCGGGACAGTTGGAACAGGGACCAAGGGACCAAGTGCTCCAGAAGGAGGACAGGCTCGTGGGGAAGGCTGGCTCTGCGAGGTGGCCCGAGAGGATGGCCCATTTAAACTGAGCCTCAGGAAGTTTTCAGGCCCCGTAAGCAGGTTACGGTCTCCAAGGAGAACCACCAGCTGACAAGTGCAAAGGTTCTTTTCTGGTCTGTGCCCAGCACTCCTGGGGACCAGCCTGGTTCAGCTCAGTCTACTGGGAGGCGGAGGCGGGGACGTCCCTTCCTGCCACCATTCACTATGGAGCCCAGTTAAGAGGCCGAAGCTCCTCACTCACTCACAAAATACGCTAACGGCACCAAAACCCAAGGGATGTGCTAAGCCTTTCCTTTCAGAAACCAGGTTAGACACAATAGGCTTGGTCATCTTTTTGATCTTTCAACCCAAATTACTTTTCTGCCACCAGTTTCCTTGAGATCCAGGTTGTTGAGGAGGGAAGGGAAAAGGGAAGAAGACAAAAAAGCTCCGCCACACAGTCACAACCATCCACTAGAGGCTCCCGGACCTATGGTTAGGAGGAGAAAGCGCAGGGACTTCCCTGGTGGTCCAGTGGTTAAGACACTGCCCTTCCATCACAGGGGACACAGGTTCAAACCCTGGTTGGGGAATTAAGATCCCACATGCCGAGTGGAACGCCCAAAAAATGGGGGTGAGGAGTGGAGAAAGAGCACAGCCAGCTGCAGGGAGTCTGAGCGGGGACACGACAAGGACATCTCGTGGCTGGTTATCACTCTGCCCCCAGCAGAGCCCGCAGGCGTTCTGTGCAGCACAAACCTGGGAAGGAAAGCGGATCAACACCAGAAAGCAACAGGCAACACAGGCAAGAGGCTGGAACAGAGCTCTGTAAGGGATGTGATGAGAGGCGCCTTGTTGTTCTGAGACCCGTGAGTGAAAGAAGCAATCTGCCCAACATTGCCCGAGCCCTGAGGAGAGCACACCGCGGGGGCCAGAGTGAGAGGGTGCTGATTTTAATTAAGTTTCTTCTTCACTGCTCTCCTCCCATCTCACCTCAAGGATGTGACTCCTGGGGGTCATGGAGATAGAAAGAAAATTATTTTCTCTGGTCTCTCCTTCACACCTCTTCAAATCACAAACACGCCTGGTTTCCAATCATCACGCTCCACGACCTTCAGTTTGACTGCCAGCAGCAGCCAAGACCATGCCTAGCTTCCTCTCCTTCTCTGTTCACTGATCCCTCTTCTAAGCCTGCTGGCCTCCACCTTAACAGAGTAAGAGAGACGTGTGGCTGATAGCGGATACCACCAGGGAATCTAGTAAGAGCGGTTACAGGAATAGAGGGAAGCAATGCTAGAGGCCTGAGGGCCCCACGAATCTTGAAATACTGGACTGAGTTCTGGAGTGCAGGGCTCAGTGGAAAAGCAGCAAGTCTTTGCTGTGCAGCTGACCTCTTTGGTACAGGCATTTTAACCAACTTTGCTGACCGAAAAAGATGCCCGAGTGGAGATCTCATTTCGACATGTCACGCCCTCTTTTCTGGGGGGTTAATTCTAATCCTGCTGGGTTCCCAACAAAACCACGGATGCCTGACAGGTAGCGGAATGGGCATCTAGACAGCACAAGGGCTCAGCGCCTGCTCTGGGCAGGTACTCTTAGAAGGTACTGGTGGTGGGGAGGTGAACCAGACCCTGCCCTTGGAGCTACTGCGTGTGAAACAAACACGGCGACACGTGCCACTTGTGAGGAAGACCAGAGAGGCATGATGGAGGGCCTCCAGGGTGGGCTGCGCTAGAGTCAGAGGGGCACCCAAGGGACCCACAAGAGCCCACCACGGAAGAGGGGCCAGGGAGGCGGGTCTGAGGAGCGGAGCAGAGGCTGGGGGGCGTGGGTAAGCAGAAGAGTAAGAGGTGGGCAGCGGACGGCTCAGGGAGGGTGTGGAATGCCCAGTGAGGAGGTGAACGCTGACCTAAGTGCTACTGATGGGCTTTCATTTCAGCAGGGGAAGGAGGGAAAATGGTTTGCATGTTAAAAAAATCACTCTGGTTGCGACGTGGAGAAAGGAGGTGCAGACGCAGACGCCTGTGGCTGGGACTGGACTGCAAGCAGCTGGGAGGGGCCGAAATACTTCACAGAATTTTCTATTGGACTTTTACGACTGATTCCGAGGGTCAGCTGAGTGGATGGGGATGGTCCCCTTTTCTGAGAAGTCTGAGGAAGGAGGCTGTTTATGGAAAGAAAGCAAGCCCAGGTTTCCCCTGCTATCTGGAAGTAGTGTTCCTAGGACACCTCTCTTAGCTGACATGGTGTGAAGCAGCTACCTTTTTGGTGAAAATGAAACCTCTTCAGATTTCTTTCAGTTAGAGAGAAAAGGGAGAGCATTCATGGAGGTTTTTGGTAAAAGCAAAATGGCACAGAGCAAACTCTTGAAAAGCGGGGGCTATCCGTATTTGGTTTTAGTTGTTAAATTTGAGGTACGTCTTGCACATGCAAACGGAGATGTGTACTAAACAGCTGCTACAGAGTCTTCAGCTCAGTGGGATGCTCAGGCAGGGGTAGCTTTTTGGGTACCTAACCCACAGAATTAGTGAGCTTTGCTGGAGGAAAGAATGTGAGGAGCTGCCCAGCACTTGGGCCTAGGGCCTCCTACCTTAAAGCCCAGGACTCCCAGGCTGTACAGGCCACAGCTGGTAAGTGTTCCCGAAGGGTTGGTAGGACTACATCAAGAAGGAGTTTAGAGGCACAGAGCACCCAGCCTTCCAGTAAGGCCCTAAGCTGGGCATGGTCAGTAATGGTCAGTAACGGCAGACGGGAGAAAGGAGAGGGGGGACACTGGGGGGTGGGGTGGGACGAGGGCAGCCCTATCTGTAAACATGCCAGACATTCCCCAACTTATTATCTAATTCCCGTAAAAAACCCGGGAGGATACTGAAGAGTGTCTACTGCACAGATGAAGAAACGGGGGCTACATCACATGACGGGCTGGCAGTAGGGCCAGGAGTTGAATTCAACTTCAATTCAGTTTATTGTAAAACAGAACATAATACCCAACTCCCTCGTAGCTCAGACGGTAAAGAATCTACCTGCAATACAGGAGACCCGGGTTTAGTTTCTTGGTTGGGAAGATCCCCTGGAGAATGGCAACCCACTCTAGTACTTTTGCCAGGAGAATCCCATGGACAGAAGACCCTGGCAGGCTACAGCCATGTGGTGGCAAGAGTCAGACGTGACTTAGCGACTAAACCACCACCACACCCTCACAGTATCAAACGGGCAAGTCAGATGAATCATTATAAAGCAAGCCAAGAAGCAGAGAATGAGCACCCCAGAGAAACCCAAGCTGGCCTGGGAGAGCTTGCTTTATAATGATTCACAATCAGACCGAACTAGACCGTAATGTCAGAGGAACAGAAACTTGAAAGCGGAAATGTGGGCAGGTTCACACCTGGCTAGGCTTGGGTGTTGGATACGGGTATGTGGGTGGTGGTGAGAGACACACACGTGCCACAGTTCAAAAGCATCAGTTCTTCAGCACTCAGCTTTCTTTATAGTCCAACTCTCATATACATCCATACATGACCACTGGAAAAACCATAGCCTTGACTAGATGGACCTTTGTTGACAAAGTGATGTCTCTGCTTTTTAATACGCTGTCTAGATTGGTCATAACTTTCCTTCCAAGGAGTAAGGGTCTTTTAATTTCATGGCTGCAATCACCATCTGCAGTGATTTTGGAGCCCCCAAAATAAAGTCTGACACTGTTTCCACTGTTTCCCCATCTATTTCCCATGAAGTGATGGCACCAAAAATGCCATGATTTTCATTTTCCGAATGTTGAGCTTTAAGCCAACTTTTTCACTCTCCTCTTTCACTTTCATCAAGAGGCTTTTTAGTTTCTCTTCACTTTCTGCCATAAGGGTGGTGTCATCTGCATATCTGAGGTTATTGATATTTCTCCCAGCAATCTTGATCCCAGCTTGTGCTTATTCCAGTCCAGAGTTTCTCATGATGTACTCTGCATAGAAGTTAAATAAGCAGGGAGACAATATACAGCCTTGACGTACTCCTTTTCCTATTTGAAACCAGTCTGTTGTTCCATGTCCAGTTCTAACTGCTGCTTCCTGACCTGCATACAGATTTCTCAAGAGGCAGGTTAGGTGGTCTGGTATTCCCATCTCTCTCAGAATTTTCCACAGTTTATTGTGATCCACACAGTCAAAGGCTTTGGCATAGTCAATAAAGCAGAAATAGATGTTTTTCTGGAACTCTCTTGCTTTTTCCATGATCCAGCGGATGTTGGCAATTTGATCTCTGGTTCCTCTGCCTTTTCTAAAACCAGCTTGAACATCAGGAAGTTCA